>PDND01000139.1:0-79785 GCA_002572855.1 [Emmonsia] crescens | reverse complement strand
TGAATAATACAAGAGATATATAACTTATATATAACTGATCACTTGAGCTGTGAACAGCTATACTGAATAATCTCTCAAGAATTCTACTGATCTGAAATATTAAACAGCATCAGACACTTTATCTGAAACTGTAACTATTACTCTTCTATTATTTTATAAAAAGATTATAGAAAAGATCTACTGAAATCACTAGATATCTCTGATAGAATCTGATAAGATATAGTTATTAACTTCACTATTAATCTTTTAAAGAGTAAAAGCTGTAGAAATATTCTGATTATTATTAACTGACTGAGCAAAGATGTAATATTAAAATCTTATAATAAAATGAATACTGAATGAGTCACTGAAGTCTTTCTATAAAATCTATTCTATCAGATATATAATTTACTGAGATCTATAGTATCTGACTAAGACTGTTAATTTATAGATACTCTCTGAACAAGAATCTGTCAAATTCTCAAGATTATATATTATTTATTAACTGCTTATCACTCTGAAACTGATGATATATCAGAGTAAATAATTTAAACTGTGAAGAATTATCTTTGTAAATTCTGTAACTACTTATAAAATAATTGATATAATCTCTTACTATATACAGAAGTTACTATCAATGACTGAGACACTGTTTCAACAGATATAAGTCTGTTCTTTCTTATATATAATTATTATATAAAAATACTAGATCTTCTAGAACTCATGCAATTCACACTGAATTCTTGTAATTCTATTTAAATTACTGATAATATAGTATTGAAGCTCTGAGATATCTATAATTGAGCAGAGATCTTTATAGTGAGTGTGAAATAAAATTAAAAAGATTAGATTAATATTTAATGAGACTCTGCTGAGCAGTATAAAATAGAAGATCTTATATAATTAAATTTTAGAAATATATGAATTACATATCTGTCTTATACACTAGACTATTATTATATAAAATACAAAGTGATAGAAGTTCTAGACAGTTATAACTATTATTTTAACACTTTGTCAGAGATTTATAATATCTTTTATATAAGCTTACTCTGCTGTGCTATCACTGATTTATTCTTTTTTTAACTGACTTCTGACTGACAGCTGTCAGAGATTATAGAAGAAGATAATAAACTTAAATGAAAAATCAAAGATATTTTTAATAAGAGATTCTGTGACTATAACTGATAATATTTTATGAAATGAGTTAATTATAACTGTCTAATCTGAACTTCAGACTCTGTGTTATCTGAAATAGTAGCTTTTAACTGATGAAAGATATATACTTATAACTCTATCATTCAACTCTTATCTTTAGAAAGAAGAGACTAATGTAGTGAGCTATATCTGATTAATAGATTATTTTACTATACTCTGCTGAAAGTGTATACTTCATGAATTTTCATTTCTGAGAGCTCTGATTCTTGACTGAAATTCTTATTGAAGCCTCTATTCTTCTGCTCTGAGATCTGCTCAGAGCTTCATCTTACATATATATAAATATCTACTTCTGCTGAGATTCTTGCATCTTTTCTTTTCCTTCTCTAATGTTTTCTATTTTGTTATATAAGCTCTATATCTAATACTGATCTTTTCAGCGTAGGCCCGTTACAAGAAGATATATAAACTAGATAAGAATGAGAAGAAGAAAATAGATAAATATCTTAACACTGTGAGATCAGAGATGTTAGTATATCAAGAATATATAAATAGAAAACATGAAGTGATGATGAGTGTACTAGCAGATACAAGAGCTTCAATAAAATATATAGATAATCACATTGTACAATGATTATCAGAAATTCAATAAATGAAGAATCTCAAGAAAGTAAAGCTTTTAAATAATAAATATCTAGTGTCATTTATCAGAGTAAGAATTTCTCTGCACTTCAGAAAATGATCTTATTATATATAAGTATGAGAACTTTCAGACATTAAATATAATATTATTCTCAGTCTTAATTAATTTCAGAAACACAATTCACAGTTTCAGTGATATACAGATTATATAACTTTGATTGATTAAAAATGAAATGTTTATACAATCTTGTTAAAAGATATGAGATGCAGATTTCAAGTGTCAGAAGTAGAAGATCTCAATCTTCTTACAGCTCATTAAGTAAAGAAATCTTTTTAAAAGCTTTTTACAGAATATATACTCTTTGTTATCAGAGATCTCAATTAGAATAACACTTCTTCTACAAAGACTTCAGAGAAGAAATCATAAATGAAAACATTGCTTAAGAAATATAAGAAGATTTTTCAAATAAATCTTCTATCTTCACTACTATCTGAACAAGATTTCATACATAAGATTAACACAGAGAATGTGAAATCTATTAATCAGAATATATATTCTCTATCTCAGATATATTTCAAAGAACAGAAGCAGTAGATTGAAGAATTGATAAAATAGAATTTTATATAAATCTTATCAAATGCATGAGAATTTTCAGTATTATTTATAAAGAAGTAAGATAGAGAATGAAGAATGTGTATTAACTATCAGACACTTAACAAGTTAATAGAAAAGAATAGCTATTCACTTTCTTATATTTAACAACAGTTAGATATTATAGAAAATACTTGATATCTCTCAAAGATCAATCTTCTCTCAGAATACTGATAAATTTATATAGATAAGCTATCTATATTAAAAACAGTATTTAATACACAGTGAAAGAAGTTCAAATTCTTAATTATACTCTTCAGTTTTATAAATATATCAGCTATGTTTCAGACAATGATAAATATAATACTAATTAAATAGAACAGTTCATCATGTCTGATATATCTGAATAATATTTTTATATTCTTGAATTTATATAAGAAGTATCTGAAACATGTGAATAACATTCTTATCATATTAATAAAGCACAAACTCTATATTAAATCAACTAAGTGTGTGTTTGAAATGCAGAAGTTGAAGTTCATCAGACATATAATAAGTGAAGACTGTATACAATCTCTATCTGAAAAGCTAGAAGCTATCATCAATTGATTACAGTCTAGAAATATACATTATATACATCAATTTCTAGATTTAATTTCATACTATAGATGATTTATGAAGAGCTTCACACAGCTCACAGCTCTCTTATCAGATCTCTTGAAGAAGTCAGATAAAAAGTTGTAAAAGAAGAAATTTTATTCTATTATATAAAACATATTATATGAAGAAGTCTTTTTAATATTAAAAGAGTGTATGATCTCTGTATCAGTTCTCATACAATCAGATCAATATAAATTATTTATAATTAAAATAGATATTTCTGAATAAGTTATTGAAGCAGCTCTCATACAATTGAGAGTTAATGAAAAATTGTATTCAGTGATATATAATAGAAGAAAGCTGACAGAGACTGAATTAAATTACTCTGTTTATAAAAAAGAATTACTTATAATTAAGAACACACTGACAGTATAAGATTATTATATTAATAATAATTATATAATAATAATTGTCACTGATCACAAGAGCCTCATCTATTTATAAATAATAATAAAGCTCTTAAAATAATTGATATACTGAGTCTCAGAATTTCAAGAATACAATCTCAATATTAAATATTAGAAAGAGTCAGAAGCTGTGATTTCAGATATTATAAATTACAGATCTGACTTTATGAGAGAAGATCTTATAAATAGAGTATAGAATAAGCTGACACTTACAGTTTTAAAAGACTGTGATAAGACAGAATAGTATTATATTATTATTATATAATTGAAGAATAGAAGTATTTTAAATAATAAGAAACTTATCAAAATAGTGAAAGAGATGTTTTCAAAATTCAAATTGAGAAAGTTAAAAGAGAATGATATTCTGTATTATAATCTAGAATACACTGAGATATTATATTTAAAGCCTCTATTTTAACAAGATCTGCTGACTTATATATATAAGAAATTCAGTCACTTAAAAAGTTCTGAACTTCTAAAAGTTCTTCAATCTCACATCTATTGATCAAGCTTAGAAGAGAATATTCAATCATTCACTCACAAGTGTTTAAATTATCAAGTTATAAAGAGTTCAAAGCAGAGATTGAAGCAGAAGCAGATATAATATCAGATAAAGAGAATAATTTAATTATTTAAATATTGAGAAATTGATTTAATTAAAATTCTATTTTATATATCAAATGAAAATTGCTGAATAATAACTGCTATAGATTATATCACTGAGTGACTAATTATATAAGCAGTTTCAGAGATGATGAAGAAAACAATTATTAAATTCTTATACAATGAAATCTATATAAATTACAGTATACTGTGTGAGATTCTAACAGACAATAGTACAAATCTCATGAGAAATATCATTCAACATTTTATTAAATAATTATATATGAAACATCAAACAATAACATCATATCATTTATATACAAATGAAAAGATGAAATGCTTGAATGATATTTTAAGTAATATACTAATTAAATATCTCATGAGAAAGCTCACATGTTTATGAGATGAATATCTGATATAAGTAGTATTCACTACTAGAATTCATCAGTATACAGTGATGAAGTATTTATCTTTTTACTTACTATATAAATTATATTTCTGTATCTTGAAGAATGTTTCAGAACAAGTGAGAGAGAATATAGTAATAGAAAACTCATTCAATTATCTAAAAGAAGTTGAACACACTAGATTGAAAGTAAACAAACTTTTGTTTAATTATATCATTTAATTAAAACATTTATAAGATTCTCTAGTGAAGAAATTAAGTCTCACAGTAGAAACTTGAGTTCTTATATATAATGAGAGCTCTGAGAAGTTTCAACTCAGATAATTTGAACTGTATAAAATTATTAAATCACACTCTTTTAAAATATATATTTTAGAAGAATTAGAAGAAAGAGTTCTATAACATCTCATTAATAATTTATATTTTATTGAGATGAATACAGAGAATTCTGAAAAACTTTAATCATTCACAGCTCTTTCTTTCATACTAAAGAAAAGAGAGATAATATTAGAAAAGTCTCAAGAGATTAGAGAAATCATTGATACTTATAAATTGAATGATATCACTTACTCAGATCTCTTTATAATAATCAGATGAGAGTGAGAGATCATGAAAGTATTGAGTGATTGATATATTTCAGTAAGTGATAAGACTATTATTAACTGTATAATTTTTTACAGATATTAAAGAGAATTAGTAAAGAGTGATCAGAAAAAGTCTAAAAATGACTGATTAATATATAAATTAAGTTATAAGAAAAAATGAAATTCAGAATTGAATTTGACTGTCTATACTAGCTCATTTATAAAAATAATAGAGAATGAGATATCAGAAGTGTCAACAGACACATTAAATTAAATATATATAAACTCAGAGAATGCTCAGAAGTTATATAAAATTAGTTTTAATAAATTATTCACTGTAGTAGTCTGAACTAGTAGAGAAGAAACAGTATAATATATGAGTGAACACTCATTTTATAAAATTAAAAGTGTTCACAAGAACTATATTATCACTTATAGTATTATAGAAGATTGTGAACAACTGATGATTAGTACAAGAGAAGAGAAGTGTAGAAAGTGTGTTTAAATAAAAAAGAGAGTCTTATTATAACTGTAAGAGCTGTATAAACATATAAAAGTAAAAACAGAAATTCTATATTATCTTATTTTATTCTAAAATATAAATTATTAAAAAAGTGTCAGAAATCTCTTCATATCATCAGTAGATAAGAAATTCTAAAAATTGATATCTACTTCAAACTTAAGTGTGATCACACAAGTTTTAAAAATGCAGATGCATTTCTTGATCTTATAAAAAACTTAATAAATAGTTATAATATCATGAATAGAGAGAGTGATAGAAAGTTTTATAAAATAATGAATCTTTGTACAAGAGAAGAAAGAGACTGAGAAACTAGAAAGAGTAGAGTAGAAAAGATGAGAAATAGTAGAAGTGAAAACAGACACTGAAATAGTAGATGAAGAATTCACAGTAATAACTCAACACTTCTTTACTGATATTATAAAAGAGAAGCAGAGAACAGTAAAATAGAAGAGAGAGAATAGAATGAAACCTTTATCTGAAAACATTTCAATAAATTCTCTAGAAGCAGAAATAACAGACACAGAGAAAATAAAAGAAATAAAGAAGACAGAGAAAGTAGAGAGAGTAACTAAAAAGAATGAGTATATATTAAGAAAAGAGAAGAGAAGAAATTGAATCATTTATTAAATAAACAGTCACTGTTCTTGAAATTTCATAAATAGTTACAGTAGAGAAAAGAAGTATCAGACTAACACTGCATATATAATTAAATACAGAGCTTAAATAAATTATTTTTATAATAATAGTTTTTATAAGAGAGATAATATTTGTATCTATAGTTATATTGAATTATTACATTCTCATTTAAATTTCTCTCTATATAAATGTTCTTATAATAAATAATAAGATTAAATATTAAATATCACATGATCAAATACATGAAAACAGTGAGAGTGATTTTCTTAGTATGAATATTCACAGAGAGTACACAGAAATGAAGTAGTATAAATATAGTTTTGAAATCAGCTGAGAGTATAACTTTAATAAGATCACAGTTATAAGTCTTGAGCTCAGAATCTAAAAGAAGTTAATAATAGCAGTATACAGAGAAAGAGAGAGACATTTATATAAAGAAAAATATCAGAGTGAATAAAAGAGTCAGTATAATGAACTTCTTCAGTAACTTAATTTAAATAAACTCTACACTTTCAAGTGACAGTAGCATGACAATTGAGAAATTTGATTATATTATATAAGACTGTGATATAGAGGTGTTACTTATCTTTGAAATAGAGAAAGAGTATAAAAGAACACTGAAAGTAGAGAGAAGAAGTACTAATATAATAATGAGAAAGCTGAAGAATAAAAGTGAATACAGCACTGACTATAAAAAAAGTATTCACTATTTTCTCATTCTCATTATTATTATTATCATCATTATTATTATCAGTGTTATTATTATCATTATTATCATCATCATCATTATTGTTATTATTATTTATATACTTATTATCTGAAAAAATGAAATTCTTTATAGAAGAAGCAACAGAGATAGAAGAAGAGATATTAATTATATAATAAAAAGTAACAGCTGTCACACAAGTGAGAATCTTATTCTTTATATAAGAAGAGATGATGAGAGATTGAGTGAAAGAATCTAGATTAATTAATATATTAGTCATATATCAATTTTATAAAAAATAATAAAAATATATAAGAAATTATAACTGTAAAAGAGACAGAATGAAAGAAAGCTTGAGTATAAGAGAGTTTATACTTTTTAATTATCTCTTAGTTCTGAAATACTCAGATATAATATATAAATGAGATTATTATATTAAACTCAGCATCTTCAGAGAAAGAAAAAGATATAGAAGAAGAGAAAAGAGTAGACACACTGAGATAATCTGATATATTATAAGTTAATATAAGAACTTCTTCATCATATACTGCTAATCTGATAATGTACTTATTTAACTGTAAATATATATTCTTCTTCAGATAAAGACAGAAAAGTATCTATAATAATAAAGAAGTAGATTTATCAATATATAAAATGTGAGAGATAATAGATAGAAGAGGCTTTTTCTGATATAAGCTAGCTGCTGATATAAGATTACTTTTATAAAAGTATTCTTATATATAATACTTAACAGATGATATATTGATAATAAATAAGTAGAAGAGATAATGAAAAATGAGAAGTAAAAAATAAGATAATATACAAGTATAAAAAAAAGAAGAAGAGAAGTATAAGAGAATGAAGAAGATGATTATTTATATATCATTGAAATGTGAAAAATTCTTTATATAGAAAAACAGTTACTATTATTCACTTTAGAATTAGTGTGACTGCAAGCAGCAACAGATGCTAGCAGAAGATTAGTGAGAGATTAGATTATATAATCAATCATGTGAATATAGTTGAATTTAATGAAGAAGAATGTGGTTTCAGCAGATATACACTAATTCATTTCAATAGAATAACATACACTTAATACTGAATATAGTGAAATGCTAGCAGTAGTGCCTCATATACAAATAAGTGTACACTTAGCACTCTCTATTTTTATATATAACAAGAGCAGCCGCCCCATTCATATGAGGCGGCCAATTAACCTTTGAATCACAGAATGTCAGTTGCATTGTTTACAAGCTTTTAAATGACAATTTTTGATGAATGTTCTAATCTCTTATATTAGATAGACTGTGTAGTAATAGAGATTTTAGATTTTTGAGAAGGTTTAATATATATTGACAGATTAGAAGAATTTATAGAAGTTAAAGAATTTAAAAATATCAATTTTTTGAACTTTTTAGTAGTAATAGACATGATAGTGATGATTACTGCAGTGATGAATTTATTTAAAATAGTTGAAAAAGCAGCTATTTCATCACTATTATATTCAGTAACTAGCAATCTCTTAAATACTTTAATATATATAAAAATACTATTATCTGTGTATTTTTATAATCTGAAGTCTTTTTCATTATAATAGATATCTTCTATATAAAAACATGATTTTCAGACAATGATATTAGTATGAAAATTCAGAATATAAACTGTGTTAGTGAAATTGATTTTAAACTGCTTTTCTATTTTATTTATTATAATAATTTTAATAGTTCTATAATCTTTCACTTTAGTGCTAGAATTATCTGTATAGACTTTCACATTCACAGAGATAAAGAATAGAAAATATGTTTAATTATTATATATATACTACTCAGTGTCAGTATCAAAGATTCAGAAATTTCAGAGATAGAGATAAAAATTTAATAAATTTATCAATATTTTTTAAATCTGCTGATTAATAGATTGAGAATTAGATTACTTCAGAATTATTTCTTCTAGAACTACTTCTTCTATTATATCTATATTTATAAATAATTCTCTAGATATTGTATGATCAACTTATCTCTTCAATTTTGAATTTTTAAAAGCTTAATTAATTTGAGCTCTCTTTTTTCTATTTTTCTCTTATTTAGATAATTTCTTTGATAAATTAAAATAGTAGTACTGTATGTATCAGTGATATACTTCATATACACATTTTTAAAATATTGTAGAAGATAAAGAGATAGAGATGAATGAGATATTTTATTACTGAAATCTTTCATTGAAAGTAGTAAAATTCATAGAATTATCTTCTTTAAATATACTTATATCTCTATATTATCTTTTGAAGTGTTTCACTAATTTAATAAATAATATAGTTACTTTATTATCTTTAATATTCATTGCTTATATCTATATATATTCTGAATCTATCATTAAATTCATGTTTAAAAAATCAGTTTCTATAGTGAATTGATCTGTGATCTTTGTATCTCAGATATTATTCTTGATTAGAGCTCATTTACTTAATTAATTCTCTATACTTTTTTCTTTTAAGACTTTGCAGAGAATATAATATTAAGAATATATATTACTCTGATAGTCAGAGATAGTAGAATAGAGATATATTTTTAATATATTTAAAATTTTCTTCATATCTTTATTTTTATTATAAATATAATAGAGTTTATTGATATTCACTGTTCTTTATATTATATTTCTTATCTTTATCATCTCTGTTTTCAAGAGATTATAGTTATCTCTATTAATCTTTTAATTTATTATATTTATATTATATAGAGCTCTGAATTCAAGTGTTGAAATCTTTAAATATTAAAGTCTCTTCAGAGGTTCTAGCTCAGAGAATAACTGAAGTTTTTTAAAATCTATGAAGTTCAATACATTATTACTCATAGCTTTCTCTAGTATATATTTATATCAGAGTTTTCAATCTTCTGAGATACTCAGATAAATGAACTCTTTTGATATTATAATATCTATTATTTTAACTATTTTGAATGAAGATAGATATCTTTGAAATTCAAATTTCAGAGCTCTTGAGCTTGATATGTATATTGAATGAGTGTTTCAGAATGTATACAAATGAGAATAGTAATTAATATTGTGCTTCTATTCAGATGCTGCTTACTGAGCTCATAACTGTTGAAAATATATGACTTTCAAATGTATTAAGATTACACTTATATTAATCATATCACTATCTATTCTAGCTAGTTACATACAAAATATAGGGCTTTTATAATAAAAGAAATGTGTGAGTCAAGAAGCTAGTAATTAGCAAGTATTAATGAGCAATTGTAGTTGGTCAATGAATATATGAAATAGTGGAGATAGTAGGGTAGGAGCTGTAGCGGTATCGCTACGTACGACCTCTTATTTTCCCAACATATATCCACCTATTTTGTTCGGAGCAGACTAGAGTCGAATGATCGTATGAACGACTAGCTTGTTTGAGGTGTGATGACTACGGTATCAAGACAATCTAGAGATCAGATCATATTAGAAAAAGGGAGGTAAAAAGACGAAAAAGATGAAGAAGAAAAAGAAAAGAAAAAGGGGTCCATGATATTTATATTTATATTTATATTTATATCCCATAACTAGATAATTGATCGACATCACATGACCTCTTACTATCTAGGCAACTCAACATCCAACATCCAACTCCGTTCGTTCCGCCGTCGCTAGTCCGGGTTCCTCAATGGTGTCTGCCATTACTGTCACTCTCTTTACCCTTCGTTTATTTCCCAGGTGAACCCGGAATCCCTTCTTTTGGAGCTTGTAGCCACTATTCTGTCCCTCCTGTGGACTCCAGGCCTACCCCCCGCAAGCTACTATGAACCCCCCTGCGCCTCGCAGCAGAAATGACAGAATCTTCTCCCGGCGAGAGATTGAGGGCCTCATTGCAGATGGCAGGCATATCATAATCCTGGATGGGATGGTCCTCAAAGTGGATGCTTGGATACCGTTTCATCCCGGCGGATATACAGCTATCAAGCACATGGTTGGCAGGGATGCTACAGATGAGGTTACGGCGTATGTATTTTTATACCCTCCCCCTATGCATATATTTACTATAATTAATATCATTGGATTGAAGCTGACACTTTTGTAGTCTGCATTCCTCCGAAGCTCGCCAACGAATGAATTCGTTCCAAATTGGTCGTATCCAAGGCCGCTGGATGAACTTCCTCCCCCCTATCCAGGGCGGGGAGTTTCGCCCGTACAACAAGAATGAACACCATATATCTAAAGTTGATGATGAGGATTCCTCAGAGCAGGACATCTCAGATCCCCCCTCGCCAATATTTGAACTCGTTGAGGGCACATCCAAACGCAGAGGCCCAGCATCATCTGCCTCTTCCGTATCATCCGATTCCCTCAACTCCGCGACCGACTCTAAACCAAATTCGAGGCCTCTATTCCTAGATGCTCGCACCCGACAGGAAATACTCATGGATCTCGCGAAATATCCATCACTTGATGCCAAAACCCAGGATTTTATCATTGAGAAATACCGCGCCCTCCACCAGCAAGTCAAAACAGAAGGCCTATATGACTGCGACTACTTTGCCTACCTAATCGAATCATTCCGCTACACTCTCCTGGGGGGCCTGTCGCTTTATTTCCTCTGGCGGGGCTGGTACGCAACCTCCGCCGTATTCCTCGGAGCCTTGTGGCACCAACTAGTTTTCACCGTCCACGACGCCGGCCACCTGGGCATAACCCACAACTTCCACCTGGACACCGTCATCGGTATACTCATCGCAGACTATATCGGCGGCCTAAGCATCGGTTGGTGGAAGCGCAACCACAACGTCCACCACATCGTCACCAACTCCCCCGAACACGACCCAGACATTGAGCACATGCCCTTTTTCGCCATCTCACACCGCTTCTTCGACAGCCTCCGCTCAACCTACTACGATCGCATAATGACCTATGACGTCTTCTCCAAATTCCTCATCCGTTACCAGCACTTCCTCTACTACCCCCTCCTAGCCTTTGGCCGCTTCAACCTCTACCGCCTAAGCTGGGAATACCTTCTTAGTGGGCAAGCACCCCGCAAGGGCCCCGCATGGTGGCACCGCTGGTTCGAAATTGTCGGCCACTTCTTCTTCTGGACCTGGTTTGGCTACGGAGTCCTCTATCGCAGCATCCCAGACTGGCCCAACCGCATCCTCTTCATCCTAATCAGCCACGCCGTCACCATGCCCTTACATGTGCAAATCACCCTCTCACATTTTGCTATGTCCACTGCAGACCTAGGCGTGCATGAGTCATTCCCACAAAAGATGCTGCGCACAACGATGGACGTCGACTGTCCGCAGTGGCTGGATTTTTTCCATGGGGGGTTGCAGTTCCAGGCCATCCATCACCTGTTCCCGCGGATGCCGAGGCATAATTTGCGCAAGGCGCAGAAGCTCGTTATGCAGTTTTGTAGGGAGGTTGAGGTGCCCTATGCGATTTTTACATTTTTGGATGGGAATAAGGAAGTTATTGGGCGGTTGGGGGAGGTGGCGGGGCAGGCGAGGTTGTTGGCGGAGTGCCAGAGGAGTATTGTTGCGGAGCAGGGGTTGCATGCCCATGTTCACTAATGTCGGTTGCTATTTTTGATATGATTGGTGTTGTTTTGGTTATGTTTGTGAGCGTTTCTTGATTTTTTTTTTGAGGGTCGGGTTAGTTGTTTATTTTCTTTTTTAAAAAAATTTCCTTGCCGTTGTAATCTCTCCTAGTCAGCTTATGGGGCTTTCCGCTTTCGTCGTTTGATTTCCTTCAGCTGTACAGTGCAAAGCTACAATGCAGTGTACATGTTACATACCCCCTGCGTACATTCATTAGGAGCTGTGTTAGATACAGACGTATGTCGGTGCATATATCCATACACACCCGCCTACATACATAGATGCGGCAAGATCAAGATCATTCATATTTACAATCAAACCAGGCTATCCACCACAAATACAAAAATTCCTCACCCAAACCAAGAACCATATTTTTCACATTTCACATTTCACAATTCACAATCCCCCCCTCGCCATCTTCTTCGCCCTCTGATCCCGCCGATTATGATTCGCCCGACTACCCTTATTCGCATCCTTCCGCTGCCTCGCCACCGCCGTCTCCCGCTCGCCAGAAGGGCCAGCTACATTCCCTCCACCACCACGGCCCCCTCTACCCCTGCCCCTCCCGCGTCCTCCACCACCACCTCTACCCCCCCGGCCACCCCCATCCGTCTCCTCCCCTTCCGTCCCCGTCCCGGACTCCACCCCCTCACGCCGCCTCCATGCCGTCGCCGGCAAATCCGGCTGCCGATTCACACCCCCACCACCAACCCCAGCCCCAAGCGCAAAACTACGCTCCATCCGCGCCATACGCTTAGGGTCGCGCGTCAACATCACCGCCCACCCTTCAATCGCCTCATCGGTCATCCCCGTCTCCTCGCGCAACTTCGCGCGCGGCGCTGAGCGGCGTGTGACCGCGTCACGCGCGAAGAGGGTTGGTGTGGTTGTGTAGTGGGTATATAACTTTTGGTCGATGTCGTCATGTACATGTGCGGGGTGCGTGGGGCGTAAGTGTGATGAGGCTGATGTCGTCCGTATGTCGGTGTCAGTGTCGACGTCGGTACCTGGGACGACAGCGTCAACCGTCCCGCCCACATCGGCCATGTCATAGGTGTCATCGCGCTCGTCGTCGTCGGAGTCAAAGGCAGCAAGCGCGGCGAGGATGGCGGCTTTGTTGGCTGTGGTGGGCTTTTGGGAGAGGAGGTCGTCGGCGGTTTGGTGGGCGTTTGCGCGGCCGTAGTGTAGGGATTTGGGCGGGGTGGTGTGGCGTGTTAGGTCGGCGTTGTCGAAGATGTTTTTGCGCTGGGGGACGGTGGGTGGTAATTGTGGCTGGGATGGAGGTGGGGAGGGGGATAGTGGTGGTGTAGGTTTTAGTGCCAGGGGGTCGTGAGGGGCTGATGTTCCATAGTTCTGTTGAAGCTCTTCTGACAAATCGAGGTCTCGGAGTTGAGGAGAGAGAGAATCCTCGAGGAGATGTGAGATGACGGTTTCGACGTCGTCGTTGTAGTGGTCGAGGAGTTTGGCGATGTAACCGGTCCCCAGTTGCGGGAATAGGTCTTGGACTTGCGTTATGAGGGCCATTTTATGGATGTGGATATCTTGGGCATGGGAGTGGGCGTCGATTTCAACTTCAATTTCATCATCCGCACGCCCCTTGCCTTTATCTTTTCGCCTTTTAATACGCTGATACTGGCTGTGGAAGGCGCTACACTCGGTTTGATACACCCGCAGCGAGGAGACTAGATTTTGCCCTCTTTTCTGGTTTGCGCCGGCAAATACTACTTCCATCTTCCCTAGTAAATTGGTGCTGCATATTATATCGGATAATAGCGTTGGTTCTCTCTTCGTTCCCATCGCGTCCACATTGGCGGCTGATTTCAGACTAAATAGCTGATCTAGCAACTGAGAGGTCGCGGGGGGGTCCAGTTTCAGCAGCGACGCAAAAGCCACATAAGCATTGGCCACGATGGTCTTCTTGAGAGTTGCGTTTATCGTATAATTATTTCTATACGCATCAAACAGCGTATCGATATAATCAGAGCCGGTCATTAAGACATGACCTGCGGAGGGAGCTGTCAATGCCAGCAGAGTAAGTGATCGCAGATGTTTGTCTGTCCTTGCTATGCTGTCTGCGGCCTTGGATGATGATAGATCGTTCATAACCAGCACTTTCCCCTTTTCGATGCCGGCAGTAAGAGCTTGCGATTCTTGATCCCATAACTGAGCCAAGAGTGTCCTTATCGCGGGACTAGAAATGTAGGTCCCGCAAAAAGATGCAAGAAATTCCCAGTCTAGAAGCTCAGCAGGTGGCGGATGGACCTCCAGCAGCTGTCTCCTTGTAAGAAGAAAACATAGCCGTCTTAAGTTTTTCACTTTTGTATCGGCATAAAGGCCGTCTCCAGCGGCCGCCTCCTGAAAAAAGGAAGCCAGGAACACGCGCGCTGAGTCATCTTTAAGTGCTGATGATTGAAATTGGTCCTGGGGTATCTTCAAGCGTAGCTGAAGTAGAGCTATCCAGGCATCTAGACAGGCGCCCCATTCCTCATTCTGGAGGAGGTTCCGGACTGTGGCGGGGGGGAATGGGGCTAGCGGGGGAAGAGAGCTGTGTGCCATGTTCAATGTATACATTTATTTTTTTTCTTTCTTTGGCAGCGATTTGGTCTTGTCTGCATCTGCCAGGCACACGTGACAAAGAGGAGGAACAGAGATTCCCCAGCAGAGGGAATAAATAAATAAATATACGGGTATAGTTATATAAAGATATTGTTGTTGTTCCTCTATCAAAGTCTGAAGTCGAAGTTGAACCTTGGAAGGGGGGAGTCATATATTAGTCATCACCCGCGGCCTTATCTAAGCGAATGCCAAGACTTCCGCCCACAATCTCCCGTGATATCAAAAATTCATCGCGATTTCTTTGATTTATGCTATCTCAGACTTACAACTTTTCAACGCCAACCCATATTCCCCCTTCCAAGCAGCAGCCTTTCATCACCTTACCGAACTCCCATTGTTCAGGTCTTGATTGGCATCCCGCCGATAAATCACTGTACGTCAATTGCTTACCGATCATCCAACCTCCCACACAGACACGGCCACCGAACTAACATACACCACCATCCAGAATCCATCACCATGTCGTTCCAGAAGCCCGAGAAAGACTTCGGCGAGGGCCCCGTACGTACCTTCCATAGCTCTATACCTCCATTACCATTCGATTCAAATACGCGCTTCTCCACACACGAGCTGCGCACAACCCAGCCCGAACTAACCCTGTTTTAAAACACAACAGAAAATCCACAAGATCCGCATCACCCTCACCTCGCGCAAGGTCGCCTCGCTCGAGAAGGTGTGCCAGGAACTCATCGACCGCGCGCGCAGCAAGTCGCTCAATGTTAAGGGCCCCGTCAGACTCCCAACCAGGACCCTGAAGATCGCTACCCGCAAGACCCCCAACGGTGAGGGTAGCAAGACCTGGGATATGTTTGAGATGCGCATTCATAAGCGGTTGATTGAGTGAGTTTTTTATCTTCTCTTCTCTCTTTTGGGCTTTGGATGATTGGTTGAGGGGTTGGAAAGTTGATTTACGGATTGGAATTGGGAAATTGAGAAAGGCTAATTTGAATACTGCGATTTTCTAGCCTGCACGCGCCCACCGAGACCGTCAAGCAGATCATCATTAACATCGAGGCCGGTGTTGAGGTTGAGGTTACCATTGCCGCATAGATGTGATTTCTCTCTCGCGCGGATTTCTTCATCCCGTAAAAGGGATGATGGATTGGGCGGTTGATAGATGCGGGTTATTGGGGTGCGATATGTATGCTATGGGTTAATTTTTTTTTCTTTTCACCGGGGCTTGTTTCTCGGAAGGGATGCAGGTTCTGGTGTAGAAAATAATAAAACAAAGGGACATCGCTTTTTGACTATCTAGATGATGAGAATATTCACCTCCATGGGCGGAAGGGGGATGGATGCCTTTGTTGCTCTGATATATGTATATACATAACCCCGGTAATCCGGAATGGGAAGAAAAAGTGTTCAAATATGCTTTTTACGTGGGATTTTCTTCTTTTTTTCGTAATATGTAGTAATTGGATGCTTGTAGTATGAAGTAGGGCATCGACGTATCTACTAAACACGTCATTAGAGTATATGGATGTTCTGCCAAAGGCAGCCTGGCATTCATTATGTATCAGCTACATTGAAAAAGTAAGCAAGCAACAAAATTCTTTCACACCAACACCATAACTATTCACTGGGTATGAACACCTTAACTCAATCCATACATCCATGTATATTTACAACCAATCGTTGGCAAACGAAGAAGAAAGGATATCAATAGACCTCTCCACAAAGAGGAACAGAACAGTCAATACAAAATAAGTTTAAAAAAAATAGTACGCCAAAAACTCGCCCCATCACGCCCCTTCACCAAAAAGAAAATCAAGTCCTTCAGAAAATACATTTAAATATATACAAAATTCACAAACGCCAAACCCCCTCCCCCGCTCCTCTCTTTACAAGTCAAACCCACACCACTCCCCCCTAGGCGGCACTTCCGGCACCTTTACCTTCTCTCCGACCCCCTCCCCAAACCCCCCATGCTCCCTCACAAACCGATAAACCGCCTCAATCTCCGCCGTATACTCTTCCGCCCTCCCCTCCGCATCCCTCAGCGTCTCCGGCCTCGGCGGCCCATCGGGAAAGTATATACGCACAAACGTCCCCGCGTCATCCGGGTGCTGGTAGCAGGGTTCGTTGTCAATGTATTTTACTATCTGGCCCTTCCAGGATAGGAGGCGTTTGGTTACTGGGTCGCGACGGGTTTCGCCGTGGAGGGCGGGGAGGGGATTTAAGTGTGGTTTGGCTTTTTGGGCGAGGGCGATGGAGGGGACGGTGGTTGTGGTGGTGGGTGGAGGTGCGCCGGAGAAGGGGTTTTGTTGGGGTGTTGGCTGGGTGGGAGCGGTGGAGGTGAAGGGGGAGGGTTGTGTGAGTGCTAGTGGATTTTGAGACTGGGGCTGGCCGAAGGGACTGGGTGTTTGCTGCTGCTGCTGCTGCTGTTGCTGTTGCGGTTGGCCGAATGGACTTTGTTGCTGTGGCTGTGGCTGTCCGAATGGCTGCGGCTGCTGCTGCTGCTGTAACGGCTGAGTCGATGGCTGACCGAATGGGTTTTGTTGTTGTTGGTTCTGCGGCTGGATCTGGGCAAAGGGGGAGGATGTACTTGGCTTGCCGAAAGGACTCGCTTGGGTTTGCGCAGCCTGGGCAAACGGTGACTGGCCAAACGCAGAGGATGGTGCAGAAGGCTGGCCAAAGGGGGTAGGTTGGCCTAATGGCGGCTTCCCGAATGCCGATTGCTGCCCCAGAGCTGATGGCTGGCCGAATGGTGAAGGAGTCGGTACCGACGGTCCAACTGCTTGACCGAGGCCAGGCGGCTGACCAAATGCCGTTGTTGTCGTTGTATTTGTCGTTGCTGCAGCTGCTGAGGGCTGTGCAAATGCAGAGGGCTGGCTGAAAGGCGTTGGCGTGGGGCCTGCTTTCCCTTCAATGATATCAATACGGTTTGGATGGGTATTCTCGCCCTGTATGATATATCTGATGGCTCCCTCCGTATCATTTAGAATAGTTTGCATCTGAGCTTCTGTCTCAGCGTAAAGTTTCATCGCATCCTGGACTGCCTGCTGGGCGTTTCCTGCTGCTGCGGCGGCATAATGCAACACGCGCATTTCTTCGAAACTCTGCTCCCGCTGCGGGCCTCCAAAGAGCTGTATGGGGGCATTTCTGCCTGGCCCGTAGCATGAAAAGATCCATTCCGGTCTACCTTTTCCGGGGGTAAGATCGGCTTTTATATCATCAGGATTCAGCGCGTATCTGTTGTTCGGAGATGTTAATACAACGTATATGGAACATGGCTAGAGTTCTTTTATCTCTAGGGAAACTTACTTGTTGTCCTTGATGTTGTCTTTGAGTCCACCTAGACAAGGAGCACTGTTAATAGCCTGCTTCGCCATACTCTCCAAAGCAAAAACGACGTAGATTCGGATTGATATAGCTGTAATCACAATCACAATAGGATATGTGTAAGGGCTTCAAGAGGTAACAACCATCCAGCAATAAATCCAGTATAAAACAGAAAGGGGAAAACAGCGCCAAATAAATACAGCCATCAAAAGTTCTTCGAAATAAAAAATGAATCATAAATCATGAATCAATCCTCTCATTCACAATGGACAAACAATAGCCAATTGTCAGTCGTCAATACGCCCACAACCACAACTACAGCCACTAGATGCAACCCAAACCAGCAAAACATCCTCATTCAATTCACATAGTAGCAAGAAAGAAAGAAAACATTACATACCTCCAAACGCGCCACCGCCAGCACCACCAGCGGCAGCACCGGCAAAACCTCCCGCACCCTGCGCCTGTTGGAACACGCCAAACCGATTCCCCCCCCCGCCAAACGGGGAGGACGACGCCGCAGACTGGGCACCTGGATGCTCATTCTTGCATCGATCTGGTTTTGTAGATAATTAGCAATCGACGTGAAGGTGAATCGGGTAGAGATGATGATAGATGATAAGGAATAACAACGAATAATACCTACCACCGAACTTGCATCGGCCCTGTTGGTAGAAGATGCAGATGGGCATTTTTCTTTAGTTTTGTTTTGTATTCTCTTGTTTATTTAATTATGTTGGTAGGGAAAAGGAGCTTTAGATATCGAATATGCGCATTTCGAGTGACGTCCTCGGTGGTGCTGAAGTTGACCAAGGCTCGATTGATTGAATTCACTGCGTTTTGGTCTGTATCATATCGTGTTGCTAGGGATGCGAGAACAATGCTGTATTATTATTGTTACATATATGGCATATTAATTATACGAAGGATTGCGCAGGGGTTATAAAAAATGGAGGATCGCGATGTTGTTTTTTTTGCTTGTGGCTGGGGAGCTTTAGACTAAAATATATATAAAACTCTAATAATAATAAAAGCAACATTAAGGGAAAATGAACTTGATATAAAAAATATTGTTATTACTATTACTATTACTATTATTAAAGGATTTGCCTAATCAATGTCGCGTAATTAACTTCACTGCTTAATTATATCAAAAACAGCTGATCAATTCAATTCCAATTTTATATGAAGCAGTACTTGGGTAATATACTTCAGATCCATGTATGAAATGCGAATCGGATGCAAAATTGATTCACCTAATGAAAACATCAATCCTTATCCCCCTTTCCATTCCTGTAAAAAAAAGTCCAAAAAAAAAAACATAAATACACCAAAACCATCCCATGCGCCTACCGCTGAATGCTAAAGCTAAAACACAAACCACCCACGAAATCATTACCCTATTACTGTCTATCACCGCCACCAACAAACACCCCCGGGCCTCCAAAACCCCCAAGCGCCGACGAACTCGCCCTCAAATTTTTCCTCAAATCATCCCAATTCAACCCCTCAATCTTCCTCCCACCCAGCGCCTCCAAACCCCCCCCGTTCAAATCCTGCAACCGTCCCGTCGCCACCCGACGCATCATAACCGTATCCTTCGCCCCCGGCAAATGCTTCGCCTTCCCTGTCAACAAACACTCCTCGAACCAGCCTTCCTCCTCCGCGTTGAAGGGGAGGTTTATAAGCTCCATAGCACGCTTGGCGCGGGCTTCGCCGGGTTTAGTACTAGAGAGGACGAAGAGGATGAGTTGTTCGAGGAGGTCGCGGTGGGAGGAGGGGGAGGGTTGTTTGCGGGCGAAGTAGAAGGATTCTGTGATGTGGGTGCGGCAGAGGAGGGCGAAGTAGGCGTTTAGGGCTTTCGGGGTGGCAAGGGGTGGGGAAGCGGTAAGGTAGTATGCTGTTGCGAGGCTGTCGTCGTCATTGTCGTTGGGGGCTTGTTGTTGCGGCTGCTTTTGCTTTTGCTTTGGGTGGGTTGCCAGGACGTAGAGGATTTCGTCGGGGAAGGTGGGGAGGAGGGAGGGTTCTGTTAGGTATTCTAGTGCTCTCTATATCATATTATCAATTGAGAAGTTATTCCAAGTGGTATAAAAAAGGGGGAGGGTGGAATGCAACGAACCCTAAACTCCAACCTATCTAGATGCCACAGGCCCTCGATAAATAGTCTGTATTTCTCCGGTAGATAGCATCGTCGCGCGAACAGTAAACTGGCATCTCCACCGCTTGTACTTCGGAGGTCTCTGAGGATGTAATATATCAACGCCTGCTTGTGGTGGTCCGGCGAGGATGAGGAGACAATTTGCGCATAGAGGCTGCGGAGGGCATGGTTGGTTCTTGGGGGGTAAACTCGCGAAGCTTCACCATAACAAATATTAGAATCCAATGGAGATAAATTGGGTTAAGGGGGTATTACCGGCATCAATATTCAGGACTTTGAGGAGCCTGTCAACGAAGAGGACGTTTTCTAGAGCTCGTCTGTTGGCAATGATTTGGTCGTATGTTTTTGAGTCATAGGCCGAATCCCGCTTGAAGGAGAATGTGGCATCGAATTCCTCCCAGGGCGCCATGTTGTATGCTGTATACTTCTTGTACACTTCTTGTATACTTATTCTATTCTTTAATTATCTTTCCTCGTATTGATTCAAAAGTACTGTACATCCATGGATAAAAAGCGGTTTGATGCCAAGAGTTGATTATATAATATGACTGCCGATCGCTTCCCAATTAAGTTAAATGTAAACATCAACACAACAGAAGAAGAAAAGAGCCGCATCAACATCAAACATTTCAACATCAACAACGGCAACGACAACGACAACGACAACGACAACGATATACATACCCACTAACCACGACATCACCAAGCACATTACCACATTTACCACATTCACCACATGCTGCAATGACATCAATATCCGGTTCTAGGCCCTCGCGGCGTGCTGCTGCCCGCAAGAGCTTCGTCGTCGAGGAGAGCTCGGAAGACGATGCCTCCACAGGCCGTGTCACCCCAACTCTATCAAGTCATGACGAGCAAGAGCAGGAAGACGAAGAGGAGGAATTCACACCGGTTCCAAAACGCCCAGCTGCGAAGAGACCCTCGAGAAGACGAACTACAGCCAATATCGCCTCTGAAACCCCGCAAACAGCCATACAGGACAAGAGCAAACGAGTACGGCGGCCAAGGACGGGAGATGATATCGAGCAATCACAACTTCTGGACGAGGTAGATGAGTCGACGATTCTATCAGGAAACCCGGAGACACCGTCCAAAAAGCCGTCCGCACCTAGAAAACGCCGAGAGCCCTCGCAGCAGCATCAAAGGCGCGAAAGTCGTATGTCCTCTTCTGCATCTGCCTTGTCATCTCTTCCCACTCCTGAGCCTTCAGCTTCTCCAGAGCCCCAGCCCCAGCTCCAACCTCAACCCCAACCCGAGCTCCACCCGACTTCCCGCCGCCAGAGCACTGCGCCCCTTGCAGACATCACAGAAACTACCGTCGAGGCCACGCCAAGGGCCCAACCGCCAGAGCAGGAGAGGTCCACGATTGAAATAATAAATCCCATGTCCACGACCCTGGAGAAGCCAATGGATATAGTCCTCAAGTCGCGATCGCTGGCTATGCCTACCATGGAGGAGCCGTCCGCTCCTAAGCCGCGAATGGTTATCACACACCTTGTTATGACGAATTTCAAGAGTTATGCGGGGCGGCAGATCGTGGGTCCGTTTCACGTTTCTTTCTCATCGGTTGTGGGTCCGAATGGCTCTGGGAAGTCCAATGTTATCGACTCCCTTCTTTTCGTCTTTGGTTTCAGAGCGAGCAAGATGAGGCAGGGGAAGATCTCCGCGCTTATCCATAACTCTGCAAACTTTCCCGATCTCCAATTTTGCGAGGTCGAGGTACATTTCCAGGAAATTTTGGATCTCCCGGAGGGAGGACATGAAGTTGTGCCCGAGTCACAACTTGTTGTCTCCCGGAGAGCGTTCAAAAATAACTCCAGCAAATATTACATGAACAAAAAGGAGACTAATTTCACCACTGTTACCGGGTTTTTGAAGGGCCGGGGAATCGATCTCGATCATAAGCGATTTCTGATTCTACAAGGTGAGGTTGAGTCCATTGCTCAAATGAAAGCGAAAGCCGCCAATGAACATGATGACGGCCTGCTGGAATACCTGGAGGATATTATCGGAACGTCCAAGTATAAGACTCCCATCGAAGAGGCTGCTGCTGAGGTAGAGAGCTTGAATGAAATCTGTGTTGAAAAGAACAACCGCGTTCAGCACGTGGAAAAGGAAAAGCATAGCCTTGAAGACAAGAAGAACAAAGCTATTGCCTACATCAAAGACGAAAATGAACTGGCTGAGAAACAGGCGGCTTTGTATCAAATCTACATTGACGAATGCAACGACAATACACGGGTGACGGAAGAGGCGATACTGCAGATGCAAGAATTGCTGAATATGGAGTTGGAGAATCATCAAGGAAGTGAAGATGCCATCAAACAACTCCAGCGAGCCTACAAACGGAGCACGAAGGAGTACGAGGCTATGGAGAAAGCGACGCAGGCGATGGTTAAAGAGATGGCCAAGTATGATAAGGAGTCTGTCAAATTCGAAGAAAAACGCAAATTCTTATTGGGGAAGCAGAAGAAGCTTGAAAAGGCTATGCAATCAAGCCGCCTGGCTAGCTCTGAGTGCGCAAGTCTCGTTGAGAAACATGCAGACGATATCGAAAGAAAGACCACTGAAATTGCAGCATTAGAGAAGGAAATGAGGCATGAGGAGAAAGAACTTGCGGCCATTCGAGAAGGACTCAAGGGTAAGACACAGGGACTTTCGGACCAAATCGCGGTTAAGCAAAAGTCGCTCGAACCTTGGAATGAAAAGATCAACGAAAAGCAATCCGCCGTTGCCGTCGCCCAAAGTGAACTTGATATTCTTCGCGAGAAGAGAAATGCAGGTGCAGTTGCTCTGGAGGAAGCAAACGCGAAAATCGAGTCCATCGAAGCAACCATGTCCAGTAAGATGACTGACCTGGAAAACCGCCGAGCTGAAAAGGCGGAACTTGAAAATGAAGCCACGCTTCTTGAAACTGAGCTAAAAAGATTTGGACAAAAGGAGCCGGAGATCCGGTCTAGGATATCCAGTGCACGCCAAAAGGCTGACGAGGCTCGAGCGAGTCTTGCTAGTACACAGAATCAGGGAAACGTGCTTGCAGGTTTGATGCGGTTGAAGGAATCCGGCCGTATTGAAGGATTCCATGGAAGACTGGGCAATTTGGGGACAATCGA
The DNA here is from genome assembly GCA_002572855.1 of [Emmonsia] crescens. Taxonomy (NCBI): domain Eukaryota; kingdom Fungi; phylum Ascomycota; class Eurotiomycetes; order Onygenales; family Ajellomycetaceae; genus Emergomyces; species [Emmonsia] crescens. The sequence continues at coordinate 56,123 of PDND01000139.1, read as the reverse complement.
CGAAAAATATGATGTGGCTATTTCAACAGCCTGCCCCGCCCTTGAGAATCTGGTGGTAGATTCTGTTGAAGTGGGCCAGCAATGTATCGACTACCTACGCAAGAACAACCTAGGAAGAGCCAACTTTATCCTCCTCGACCGACTTCCCCAGAGGGATATGTCTGCTGTCTTCACACCGGACAGTGTGCCACGATTATTCGACCTCGTTAAGCCCATAGACCCTAAGTTCAGACCGGCCTTTTATAGTGTTTTACAAAATACCCTTGTCGCCAGGGACCTTGAGCATGCTAACAAAATCGCATACGGTGCGAGAAGATGGCGTGTTGTGACACTAGACGGACAGCTCATCGATGTATCAGGAACTATGAGCGGTGGAGGCACCCGTGTTGCCAGAGGAGGCATGTCCTCTAAACCTGTCGCAGAAGTTTCAAAGGACCAGGTCGTAAAACTGGAGGCCGATCGTGATGAGATTGAAAGGAAGTTCCAGGCGTTCCAAGAGAAGCAGCGGCAGATAGAAACATCGATAAAGGCGAAGAGGGACCAGATTCCGAAACTAGAAACTGCGATTCAGAAAATTCAGCTTGAAATCGAGAGTTCCAACCGGAACTTGACGGATGCGCAGCGGCGAGTTAAGGAATTGTCTGCGGAACATAAACCCTCGAAAAGTGATGATACTAGATCTGCCGCGCTTGAGAAGCATATCTCATCCTTGGAGAAGGAAATTGAGAGGCTTCATGCGGAGACTGCGGGAGTCGAGGAGGAGATCCAAGCTCTGCAGAATAAGATCATGGAAGTTGGCGGTGTCAAACTCCGGGGCCAAAAGGCTAAAGTTGACGGTCTTAAGGAGCAGATCGATCTCCTCACGGACGAAGTGTCCAATGCTGAAGTTTCCAAGTCTAAGAATGAGAAGTTACGCATCAAGCATGAAAAGTCCCGTACTGATGCGGAGGGTGAACTTGACCAGGTGAAGAGAGATCTCGAGAAATTGAATCGGGATATGGAGAGTCAGGAAAACGATGTTTATGGGACGAAACAGAGGACCGAGGAGGCTCAGGATGTTTGTATAATGCTTCGCCGACGGTGGGGAAAGAAGACCTTTGCTAACTTTTATACCTAGGCTTTGGAAACTAAAAAGGAAGAGCTTGCTACATTAAAGGCGGAGTTGGACGAGAAGATAGCTGAACTGAACGGAACGCGTGCATCTGAAATCGAAATGAAAAACAAACTCGAAGAGAATCAAAAGGTTCTCCTCGAAAATCAAAAACGCGGTCGATACTGGGAAGAGAAACTAGCCAAGCTATCTCTCCAGAATATCAGCGACCTGGGAGAAGCACAGGAAGCTCAGAGTCTCCCAACATACACCAAGGATGAACTCGCCGATATGAACAAGGAGTCTCTCAAAGCCATCATCGCCGCACTAGAGGAAAAGACACAGAACGCCTCCGTTGACCTCTCTGTCTTGAGCGAATACCGCCGCCGCGTCGCTGAGCACGAGTCACGCTCCGCCGACCTAGCAACCGCACTCTCAAGCCGAGACAACGCAAAGTCACGCCTCGACACGCTCCGCTCTCTCCGCCTCACAGGCTTCATGGAAGGGTTCAGCACCATCTCCCTCCGGCTAAAGGAGATGTACCAGATGATTACGATGGGTGGTAACGCCGAGCTGGAACTTGTAGATTCGCTCGATCCATTTTCTGAAGGTATTTTGTTCTCGGTCATGCCGCCTAAGAAGAGTTGGAAGAATATTGGCAATTTGTCGGGGGGCGAGAAGACGTTGTCGAGTCTTGCGCTTGTATTTGCGCTGCATCATTATCGGCCAACGCCGTTGTATGTTATGGATGAGATTGATGCGGCGTTGGATTTTAGGAATGTGAGTTTTAACCCAAGGAAGGGTGGTGGGTGGTGCTTTTTGTTCAATGCGGGGAGAGTTTTTTTTTTTTTACTGATTTTTTATTTATTTTTAATACAGGTCTCCATTGTCGCCTCATATATCAAAGAGCGAACGAAGAATGCGCAGTTCATCGTTATCTCTTTGCGAAATAATATGGTATGTTTTTCCTTCCTTTCCTCTCACCGCCTCATACCTCGAAGCTTCCGGTAGAGCTCCCATACATGTCTTCTAACGCGCAAAAACTTCCTAATCTAGTTCGAACTCGCATCTCGACTTGTCGGTGTCTATAAGGTTAACCATATGACTAAGAGTGTTACTGTGGAGAATAGAGATTATATTACTATGGGGAGTTAGAGAGAGAGAAGCGTGGATAGTTGATGCTATTTTTCGGGGGGTTGTCGTTTATTAGGGGGTTTTGCATTTATGTCATATGTGTTTGTGTTTTGCGGCTGCGGTTGCGGTTGCATTGGCTGGATATAATTGCCTTTATATTATCGGATTGGAAGGGTAGGGGAGCTGGATTGTTCTTTTTTTGTTTTTTTGTTCAAATTTTTGAAATTGGAATTTTTGGTCGGGGTGGATTTCTAGGATTCTTCTCTTTTCAGGGGGGACGATGCGTTTTCTCTTGTGGATATTGTGTTTGGAGTCTGGGGCGGTGGTGGTCTTCTATTTTTTTAATTTTTCTTTTTCTGATGATGATATATATAATTCTCCTATGATATGATCAATTGAAATGTGGAACTGTTCAGTTTTTAGGGCCCTTTTTGTTGATGTTGGTTGGCGGTTATGGTTCTTAAAATAAAAGTCCAGTACCCCTTTTAGTAACTATCTTTTACAACTAGGACCAAGCTAGCAAGCCGCATCGATTGGATGGTTTTTATGATAAGGGTTACTTTTTAACCCTATTTGCTAATATTCACATAGCGGAAACTGCATATGCCGCCTTTTTGATCGCTTCACAGGAGTCTAAATTTTCACGATGTTTCTCTTGATCACTTTGGTCTCTACCTGCGGACTGATATTTGGATGGGTGGATGGGAGCCTTCTAGTCTTCTCAACCGCAAACACGTTTAGAGTCCATAGTAGATGGAATGGGATGTGTTTGCACGCCGAGGCGCCCTTTCAGCCTTATGGTCTTCTACTTCCGCCGAGCGAGTCCGAAGGTTTTCTCCACATATCGGATCATCCGGTCCTAGAATTCGAGCGGCACGGGTGAGAAACCGCTGCCAGGGAAGCAGAAGAGCCGGAAAATTTTCTCAAATCCCTTCATCATCCAAAGCTTTGTTTGGGACAATCGTAATTGACTGGGGCTTGGTATGGTTGTTCGGGCAGAGATTTGCAAATGCTCCAACATTGTTCGTGTTTGAGAACAAGGAGATACAACTTCGGTTGGTTCTCCTCATTGCTTCTTGTGGAGTAGCTGGCTAGCTGGTTAAATAAATTGAGACTAAACACCTTAATATGTAGATCAAAAAACCTCAGCCGCAAGTAAAAGAAGAATATAAAGTGTCTCGATAGCCGTGGTTTTGAGTAACTCGTCTTCTCAAATGCTTCCCCAGGTCATTTCTGTACAAATATCAACCCCCTATCCCTCGCCGACTCCCCTACTTTGCAAGATCCCATCAAGTCGTTCCCCTGCTTAACTGCCAGTTAAGCAATTAATAATGTTCTCTCAAATGACAGCCCCAGCTATCATTGTATCATGGCTTCTTTCCGCAGCATCTCTATGCATCGCTAAAGGAGAGCCTCCGCTGGACACAACCCGAACACTCTGGGGTCCTCTCACAACCACCTTCACGCCACCGTCGAGCTGCGCTACCGAAGTGCGTACTACCAACATAGGCGGATGGCCCGACCTTCAACAAGGCTGCGACGGCCCTGGCGGCGAGAACGACTGTTGCCCGCCAGACTGGTCTAGAGGAAGATATTTCAGCCCAGGCGTTTGCCCGTCAGGGTATTTGTTCTGTACCCTGTCCTCGTCGGCACAGCGAGAGGAAACAACAATCAATTGTTGCCCACCGTAATGATGCCTTTCTTTCTTCTCGTTTAAATTTCCTGGCCGTGTCTATCGCTTTTCCCAACGCCCCTTTTCTCTCTCACGCCTTCAGAACACATAAGCCACGTGCTTCACGCTAACTACGATATAAAACAAAAACAGCTCCTTCGACTGCGCGGATGCAGCCCACCAGCTCTGCAAAAGACGTCTGAACACTCCAGTAGCCCTCCCATATCCATCCAACGAGGCCACCACCACCCGAACCGCGCGCATCATCTATGCCACGCCGATCCAAATCCGCTTCCAGATGACCGATAGCTCCGTCGTACCCATCCCCACAGAGTCGTTGAAGCTACCCCATGCCCGCAAACCTTTAACAAAGGGCACAAAGGCCGGAATCGCCATTGGTGTGATCGCCGCAGTAATTCTAGGCATCGTTACGGTAGTTTGCTGGAACAAGAGTGCCAAAAAGCGCAGAACACCTACTGCTGCTGTTCCGTTTGATGGTGGCAACGATGCCTCGACGCCTCTACAGCGTCAGATGTATTCGCCGCCCCTAGACGCGCAGGTTTCGGCTCCTCCTACTCACCATGATGCGACGACGAAATGATACTTTATATGCTAGCAGAATTTCCTTTGCTTTATTTCGGCTAGAAGGCGACTTTCCTAATGTATATATTGTCAGCTAGTCGATCTTAACGAAATCATGTATAGGGATGTTTTTGTTTACCTAGTTAGTCAATCCATTCCCAGCCCTACCTATCTACAGCTAACTGCAGCAGCTCGACTCGACTATCAATCATCGTATAACGGAGTACTCTACTCCGTATGTCGAGTATATTGTAGAGCGTCGATCTATTTCTATACGACCACCCTGGACGAACTTCCCCTATTTACCCCTATTCACCTTTTATGACTATCACACTTAATTCTTAACAGGTTGTCGAAATAATCCGCCGCGATCCCCGCATATGTGAATATGAGGGTTACATTGTGCATAGTCGATTCAGCCATGGAGTGATCGAGCAGCAAGGAGCGAAAATATAGTTATAAAAAAACGCGGGGAAAGTTTTCGTTTCATCCAATCACGGAGGATTCGACGGATAAACTCCTCATGCTAGGTAGGATAACTAGTGAGTTATTGCTGCAAGGGTGTTGAATTGACCTACCCTGCTCATAGGCCGCAGACTTAGGAGCAGCAAGGAACAAACTTCACAGCTTCTCCATCCCCTGGAAGGTCATGCACAATTATCTTGGTTATTAGTGAGCCAGCCATTTTTGACTCATATCCCTGCCAGTGACGAAATCGCAAACGGCAAAGTAATGGGTAAACACTGCATGAAGCGTGCAGTGCCTCATAACTTTACCCCGCCACCCCACACCCCACTTCTCCGTTCCCCGTACGACGTATTCCGTATCCCTTACAATTCCAGGCAGGGAATAGTTTAAACGTGTTTCTCTATTTGCCATCCATCCAGGCCCAGCCTAGCCCAGAGTAACGTGTCAATTGCGTTGCTGTTACGCACGGATGCTCCATATCGTAACAATTCGTAACCACGCAGAAAACCCAACGTCCCAAAAATTTCCCATCCACCCCTCCCCCTTCTCTTTGTCGCGACGGGCAGCGGATCGACTCGTATTTGTTCTGATGAAAGAAGCAAAAGAATGAGCAAGAGTAGAGGATGAGCTTATAAATCGAGAAATAATCCAAATCAGACTCAGACTCAGACTCAGACCTCGGTCGAGAAATATTCTCCTCTTTGATTGGTGTGATTTCAGTCGGATGAAGTGAATATATGACTTTCAAATTTTCTCTCAGAACAAAAGTGAATAGCTAGTTAGATGTGAAAAATCATCCGATTCCCGTCCAACAACGCCTTCCCGTTGTGTCCGAAAAAGCAGCGCCGTAAAAAATTACCAAGGGGGGAAATAATTCCAAAATCCAAAACCTATACGCAATCCCTACTCCAAAAGAAAAACGAAGAATAAAAAATATGGATTCCCTCAACTCCAAAGTCTACGCCATAACGGGTGTATCGGGTATCGGCCTCGCGGTTGCCAAACAACTCCGCAAACACGGCGCCCTCGTTTCCCTCGCAGACATCTCCCAGCCAGCGCTCGACAAAGCCTTCGCAGCCCTAGGCTCCTCACCCGACCACATCCTCACCACAAATGTTGACGTGGCCTCCTCGGCCCAAGTCAACGCCTGGATCGCTGCGACTGTAGAGAAATTCGGCCGTCTGGATGGCGCGGCGAATATGGCAGGTGTCATTGGAAAACACCATGGTATCCGTGATTTGGTGGATCAGGATGATGAGGAGTGGGATATGATTTTGCGGGTGAATCTGACCGGAATGATGTATTGTGTTCGGGCCCAATTGAGGGCTATGGTGGCGGCGCAGCTGGAGGGTAGCGGCGCTAGTGGTGAGGGCATTGGGAGTATTGTTAATGCGGCGAGTATCCAGGGGATCATGGGGTTTGGGAAACATGCAGCGTATTCGACAAGTAAGCATGGTATCGTGGGGCTCACGAAATCGGTGGCTAAGGAGGCTGCGCCGGGTATAAGGGTGAATTGCATTGCGCCGTGAGTTACCCCTTTGTTATCTTGATGTCATTCACCCTGGACAGAAGTTTAAGTAAGGGGTTTGAAAGGAGGCGATGTCCTGAAGAAGAGTTGTGCTAACCAGGCAAACAGGGGTTCAATTCAAACACCTATGCTTGATCAAGGCAGTGCTATTCAAGGAGGGCTTAATCATATACCTGGTGCGATATCCCGCACAGGGACCGCAGATGAAGTCGCGCAGGTGGTATTGTTCCTCCTCAGCGATGCAGCCTCATTTGTGACAGGAGCCGTGTATAATGTAGACGGTGGTTGGGATTTGCAAGGCTGAAAGCGATAATTGAGCGAATATGTTGAACAGAATCTTTGACAGCCATATATATCTCCATATATCAGGCAGTCAACGTGTTTGAGCACTCGAATTTCAGTGTGTGTTTTTATAGCGATGTTCCAAGAACATGTCGAAATTGATATCCATCAAATACAGTCAAAATATAATATGTGGCCTATATCCCATAACTATACATTAAATTATATGCCGCGTCGATAGGAAAGGAATCTCAATCCGGATACCACCTCCCGCCAGAAGAATGTCATGCTCACGGGTAGGGCCAAGAATATACAGGTCAGGAGCAATATCATCAGAGTGCCCGGCCTTTAATTCACGTCATCCCCGGACCAGGAAATGCGGCTCCGAAATAACTAAAATAGTCCCAATCTTCGAATCCCTGTTGCAAAAAAGAAATAAGGTTAAAGTTAGTTAGATAATCAAAGGAGCTTGTGCATGTTAATGGGCGTAGAAAGTTGGGATTTTGATAAAGGCGGTGGAAATAAAACGAGGGAGGGGATTATCTTGTCGGGCGTGGCCGTTAACCAAAAGAAAGAAATAGGAACAAAAAAGGAGGCAAAAAAAGGAAGAGAGAAAAAAAAAGAAAAGAAACCGTACACCAAAATCAAGAATCTCATCAGCCAACATAGAGTGACCCTCAAACGGCTGTTCAGGCGAAATAGGTGATATATCCTGGGGTATACCACCAGGTACTACCAAATTTGGTTTCTGAGAAGGGTCAGCCGCCTTTGTAGTTTAAGCCCCAAATGTGCTATATAATAACCTTGGCGAGATAATATAAAGAAGAAGGAAATCGCAAACAAACGTACCCGGGAGTCCTCATATGTATTAGCAGCATCCCCAATATACTTCGAAAACAGATTATAGCTCAATATACGCAGCCGGTCAGCGGCCTGTTGTTGGAAGGTCGATGCTGATTCGGGCCACAGCTTGGTCTTAACGAGTGTAATTGACACACAAAGGGAGTAGTACTCGCGTATCCCCTTTTCTAGAACGAGGAACTTCTCCTCGAGCCATGATAGTGTTTTCTGGACTAGGGATATTAATATGTCTGTTATGCTGGGAATAACCTGCCGGACTATAGAGGATGCTGCAGGGAATCGAGAATTTGCTGTTAGTTAATATGTTCATATAGAATAACAACGAAGTGTGCAGGAGAAGAAAAGCCTTACTGAAACCACTATCGGACGCGTGCAAATGATGACAGATAGTAAATGCAGCATGAAAAGTTACATCTGCTAACGCACACCATGCTAGTTTGCCGACATTATCAATGAGCAGCTGCTGTTGGCAAAGAATTACCACCGCAACTTCAAGACGTGCTTGCGTTGCATGGCTATTTATCGAGCCCTGCAATCCTCCGAGGGCACTGTAGGTGTAAAGCGAAAGCTGACAGCGTCGCAAATTCGACTCCAAGAGCGTTCGCCATAGAATCTTTTGCTGTTTCTCAGTTACAAAAGCGTCGGGGAGCTCAGAAGTAGTAGTATCCTGCCAATCCGGAATATCTGAAAGACTCTGCTTGATCTCCCCTTCTAGAAGCGAGGGTTCGTTAGATGATAGAGAAACGCGGGGCGCATTCACAAGGGCACATATCCGCAGTCTCAAACCCATGGATTGCATTAGAGCGACCTGGAACGAAGAGTCGGTCATGACCCCCATGGGCTTTTCTTCGGGGCTAACCGTCGTACTTTCGCAAATATCTTCGTCGTTGATGTTTAGAGGCGGGGAGCAGTCATAATCCGACTGTTGCATTGTCGGAGGCATCCCGCGGTCCAAAGACGCCTGCAAGTCCAGTTCTAGAACTGTAGCCCATATCCTCCGGCGCATTTCCCTATTGAATACCGACATCTTAGTGTCTAGCGGTAGCTCGCGATGACACCCTGCAGACATGGCCAGCTTCACCAGCGTCCCCGCTGAGCTCCAGGCTTGATTCTTCTGCGTGTAGTTAGCCTCCTTAGCCATTATGAGCAAACATCGCACTTGTAAAACAATCAGATTTGGTCGTTTAATGTTTGCATGGAAAAGCCATGCCTCAGACCAGCGTATCCAGTCCGTTGCGATAGTATGAGATAGAATCTTTGTGCCAGATGCTGTAAGCGGACTCGGTGTGTTTACGCTCCACACCGATGCCATTACCAAGAGGAGCTGTACAATAAAATGGCATGGGATGTCAATTGCATCTCCCCAGAGCTCATTGAGCTGTGCGCGAAAGGACGGCATGTGAAGAATGTGATGCATCCTCCCAACGTAAGAGAAGTAGCAATTAACTAAATTTTCGACTACTGGGCGAATCGGAATCAGGCTCTTCAAGAAGCTACTGTCTATCGCTAGGTCTCCCGACAAGGGTTTCTGGTGCTTAGTATACCCTATCTTCCGGATTTCGTGATGTAGCGTGCGAAGAGAGGTTGTGGCCTTCAGCTCTTTCATAAAGCTACTCAGTCCCTCGAGCTATAAATTTTTCATTAACTACAACGACTCAAAAAGGGGGATTTTTTTTTTAAAAAAAAAGGGGGGGAAATTAAACTAAACGAAACAGATTGTATATATACGGTGTACAATATACCAAGAAAACTCACCTCAAACGACAACTTTGACCCGTTACTACATCCCCAAAACCGAGTTCGAGTCTCATTCCCATCAAACTGATGCCGATTGGGAACCTCGCGTCTCCACTGCACCTTTTGCACAGACACATCGTCGCGAGAGGAAGGTCCGACGGGTCCAGTGGGTGTCGAACCCAGATGAGACCTGTGTGATTGCGAGTCTGCATTGGTCGAAATAGCACCCACAGTACTAGGCGATGTCGACGGCTGGGTTAGACTCTGCACGAGCCGTTCCAGTTCCCGAAGCCGGCTGTCGTCTGCTTGCTGCTTTTCTGACACTGCAACAAGTGGTGGTGCGTGGGCATTGGACCTATTGGCTTCTGGTGGATGTGTATGCCATGGGGCCGATGATGCTGGTGTAGGTGCAGACGGATGCGACGGCGGCTGATTTTGATGTTGCTGTTGTTGTTGCTGCTGCTGCTGCTGCTGCTGCTGTTGTTGTTGATGCTGGTGCTGAAACGCATGAACAGGAGATTCATACGTACAGGCATCAGGCCCGGGCCCTTTCATGCATCGATTACATGTCGGATATCCAAAGTCACACTTGACCTTTCTATTCCTGCATGGAGCGCAGGCAATAGTTCTTCTCCGCCTCTTGCGGTGGGTGGATTCGGCGGACCGATCTTGCGGTGATGACGCGCCGCCGTCCGATGCATGATGAAGCTGATACGCGGGTGCCGCGTTTGTCGCTTGTGCGTGCTCTGGTTGTGATTGTGATTGGGGGCTTGGGCTTCGAGATGTCATGGCGGGATCTATTATTACTTTTTTTCTTTACATTCCTGTGTCATCCAGCAGTAGTAGCAGTAGTAGCAGTAACAGTCAGTGGCTCGGAGTAAACACGGTCAGCGACTGGCGTGAGAAGACTGAAAGGGACCAAGCGGGACAACAACAGCAGCAGTCAGTATAAATTGCCTATTTGGGCGCCGAAGCCGAGAAAGCCGAGGTTGCGTCGGGGCTAAGAAGGAAATTAGCCGTTGCAGCGTGGAATTAAATGCGCTAGAAGAGACGAGGAAGATCTCGGCGGTTAGTATGTTTGAAAGGTATGAATCTATTAACTACTTTTATTCAAAGGAGATAAAAATTACAACCTAATTCCGGGTCGGAGATAGCGGTCCCCGACCGACCGAGATATATGGAGCTCATGCAATGTCATCGTCGGGGAGTGGTGAACAATGACGGCGACGGTGACCATGCATAAAAGAAACAAAATATGTACAGCCAAAGGTAGTACAGACTCAAGGCAGAAGCATTTTCCCCCAAAATACTATGTGTGCTCGTAAAACAGAAGCAATCAAAAAAATATATTAAAAGAAAAGAAGATTGTACTCTCAACATTTGCCTCTGTATACCAAAACCAAAGCTCCGCTCAAAATACATACAAAAGAAAGGGGAAAACAAAAATGTTCCGCTCTCTCTTCTCAATCACAAGACAGAAACCCCTCACTCCCAAATCAGAAAACGGATCAATTGAGAAAACCGAACTCTTTCCTACAGTCGATCCCGCCGTCGATGGGCCCGATTGCGACAAAGAATGCGCGGACTGCACTATCGAGTTCCCATCCCGATTCAAAGTCAACTCCGACAGAGAGCTATACGGGAGCATAAAACCGTTCGTGAAACATGTCCTGGTCGCTACAGGTAAGACGGACTGGGTTCCCAAGGTTGAAGATGAGGAGGGCAGTTTGATGGAGGGGTTTAAAAAGGGGTCGTTTAAGCCGAAGACAGGAGTACGTTTGGTTCCTATTATATCTATATTGGGTTTTCCTTTCCCTCCCCTTTTCACCACTGGGAGCTATCTCGTTAAAAGAAAACCCGTTTCTTATTCAGAGAATGATGGTTTCGGCATCGAACTTGTCAATTGATCGGGAGAGCGACAACAACAGCAACAAGGACGGTAAGGCACAGGGACAGAAACGGGAACACGCAACAACAGTCCTCATACTGCCCTCATTCACCTTCGTCGACTCAGTGACAATCTCAAGAATACCAGAGTTCATGGACCGTTTCATAGACTCCTCCCCTGAGTCAGTGGCAGCGACACAGCAGGACCAAGCTCCGACTTCATCATTATCAAAGACCCAAGCCGAACCCAACGGTCAAATATCTCATTCTAACCACCAACACCAACTAACAACCCGCCCCTGCCTCCGCGACCACCTAATCCTCCTCTGCTCCCACAACCGCCGCGACGCCCGCTGCGGAATCTCTGCCCCCCTAATCCGTCGCGAACTAGAGCGCCACCTCCGCCCTCTCGGCCTCTACCGCGACGAAGACGACACCCGGCCAGGCGGCGTGGGCATCCTGTTCGTCTCGCATGTCGGTGGTCATAAATTTGCCGCGAATGTGTTGATATATCGTAGGGAGGCGGAACAGATGATTTGGCTGGCCAGGGTGAGGCCGGCGGATTGTGAGGGGATTGTTAGACAGACGGTTTTGAAGGGGAAGGTGGTGCATTCGGAGCAGTTGAGGGGTGGGTTTGATGAGAGAAGGGGGGTTGCGAGTTGGTAAGGAGAAGAGGCCTTAACCAGGATGAATGGCAAGGTTTGTATCGCTGCGGTATGCATGTCAGCTTCAGTTTCATTAGAGTTGAGCAGAAATAACAGGATAGAAGCAGCATTTCACCCAAACAAGAAGACAAGAGGGAGATATAAAAGAGAGATAAAAAAGAGATAAATAATAATAAATAATAATAAATAATAAAAAAAGAGAACGCCCAGAGTACAAAATTCCAGATAAACTTGAAATAGGAAAATATTAGCCAGAAAATACATGCAGCCCTAATCAGAGCTTATGCGTATCACTCAACTCTTAGAAACCATCAAAATCGAACTTGCGCCTCTGATCGATATATCAACGACAAAAGTTGACATTCCGGTTTGGATTCCGAAGCAAAAAAGGGGGGAATCTCAGAGATCAGATGCCAAAAGAGAAAAAAGAAAAGAGAAGATCAATATATACGTATAAAGAAATCTGCAGATATACGTCCCAAAACCCCTCCGTTGTATACCAATCATGCCTCTGCAGAGCCCTCTTGAAAAAAGAAGAAGAAAACATCTCTTTTGTCCCCAAAACGAACACACACAATCAAACATGCGTCCACCCATTATACACGATGACCTGCATCTCATCAATCAAACACGGCAACCCAACCTCTTTATTCCTATTCTTCTTATCATTAGTATTATAATCACCACCACCAGCCTTCCGCTGCCGCTCCAGCTCCCGCTCCCACTCCCTAACCCTCCCCACAATCCCCCTGGGCCGCCACGGCAAATCAAGCAACGACCCAAGAAACCCCTTCCACCACCCAACAACTACAGCTTCGTGCTTCGACGGCCACGCCCGCGCAGCCTCGTAGGCGACCAGGTTATATCCGACGCGGACGTTGGGATTCAGCCAGACGCCCTTGGAAGGGGTTAGGGGGTTATCGTAGTGGATGAGGCAGCATTCGCTAGCTTCGAGATGGTATTTGGCGAGGGAGTCCGGGATTGCGCGGAAGCGGAGGGGGTTTTGCGGGGTTTGGAAGGGGGCAGCGTCGAAGATTGCTAGAAGGGTTTGGTGTTAATTTTGCGATAATCTATTTATTATGATTTGTATTTTTGCTTTCAAAGAGTTTCTGGGGGGCGGGCTTGGGGAGAAACGCACCAATCCCATTCCAGCAGCTTTGGACGGGGATGGGTTTGCCAGCTATAAGAGCATTTCGTGAGCGCCTGGCACTGAAGTAGGGATACCGCTGGGAAAAAGCTGCAGACCCCTTCCAGTCTCGCAGGGCAAATGTGTCGTAGAAACGGCCTGGTTTTGCAAAGTCGAGCGAGCATGCCGCGGCATACGAGCCGGATCGGGTATTAAGAAGAGATATGATATCCGTCATCTGCAGTTGCAAATGCAATAAGGTATATCAGCTTGTTTCCTTCATTTGGCTCTTCCTTTTCACAGGGTCCGCCATACTGAAAATATAACATCATTCAAGAAGATAATCTTATCAAAGGTCCTCCCAGCCTCGACAAGCCTCTCCAACGGCTCCAATGATTTATTCCGCATATGAGCCAGGTACGGAATACGTCTGAGCTCCCTCTTCCCCCTCGGCGTATCAATCCACCCCTCCTTCGCTGGCGGCTTGTTAATCTCATCCTGATGCGTGGCGGGATCAAGAGCGATCGTCCTCTCCACACCCATCTCCTCCAACTGCCTATCCAGATCCCTCAAGGCACCTTTCGAATTATCCCAACTCCCACTCTCATAGACAGAAACGTAGATGTTATCCTTGCCAAACTTCCTCGCCAATTCCACAACGGCAGTATTCCAATGGCTTTGTAGGATCGCCTCGTTGTTCCAGTGCGTGCTAGCCACGAAGACGGATTTGATTTCCGGAACGAGCGTCGTGTCCGCAGGCTCGGGTGGTGACGATGATCGGGTCAATAATGATAATGACAGTGCAGTAAAGGTGAGATAGTCGACGGCGGCAAAGAATAAGATACAGAAGGTGAATAGGACGCTGAGATATCCATGCGAGTCGCGGCGGGGGAGGCCAAATAACGCTCGCCACCAGCGATGGTATCCGCGTGGAGATAACAACATAATAATAAACCTACAGGCGACTGGCGCTGCTGCTGCTACTCTGCAAGGAAAACCATCAATGGCTAAAGATAACGAAAGAAAACGTGGGCGAAAAGTAATTATGTCGACAATAAAATAATCATGGCATCATGGCATCGTGGAATCCATGGATCATGCATGGCCTCAGGGGTTTCATGGATAGGCAATGGAATTTAAGGCCAATTGACTCCAGGCCCCTTCCAAGGTTTTCGAGCATCCGGTGGCTTCATTTTAGATCTGTAATATCCTTTTGATGGATAAGGGGGCTTACTCGGTCGTGTCTCAAAACTAGTATCCTACACTCAAAGTGAATATTAGCGTACTGACGGTATTAATCTTTTAAGACTCAGGTAAAAGGAAGGAAGTCCTTTGACTGGCAGGAAATCAGAGCATATATATCTCTAACCTTCCATACACTGGTGAAGTGAATAGATAATGGAGTTATAAGGATGACAGTCTCTTGTGCCATACTATCTCTCTTAGCCTGCACAAACCTTAAACAGTGTAGCCGAACACGGCCTAATAAAAGTTAAAACGTGCCCTTGAGAATATTTAGTTTCCAAGAGGCGTAAAAAAATAAATATTTTAGTCTGGGAAAAATCATGGCGGAATCCCTCAATTCATTCTGCATTCTGGAATGATTTATGGCCGGCCCATGCACAACTTCACAAGTACGGAGTAAATAATGTCAAGTCATTATTATCGAGGCTCATCTCATGTCTTTATTCATAAGGACAGCTGCAGGAAGAAAGTGTCAGCTTAATCCTATATCTGCAATAGTTATAGACTGCTAGAGACAAAGAGACAACACAACTTGACCGAGTGATAAGTCCATCTTGTAATGATGCTGCTATATTTCGATCTCAGATATAAAAATTCCCTCCATACATTATATCCGATTAATCTATCCGCAGTGTATTATACTCATATATCTTTCTTTCTCCGTATCTTCTCTGTATCTTCTCTGTATCTTTGTATCTTATAAAATATCCCGTCGACGATTTCCTTTTATGGAAAACTGAAGGTTTGGATATAAACGGTTCAAAGTCACGTGTATATAGTTACACGTGACGTCATGATAGACTCGCTTAGTCATGCCCGCGACTCCTCTCCAAACGCGTCGGGGAATTTGACGACGAATTATTTATTTGATATATGTGTCTCAACTCTGGATACTCCCGATACCCCCTGACCATTGCATAATTAACAGATTACAGACAGAGACATGTCAGATCAGATCCCACAAGATACGCTCAATGGAAATGAGGAGCTGTTATCCTCGACCCTTCGAGCAGAATTGAAGGAATGGGAACGGTGCTTTTCTGCCGCAAATGGTGGCCGAAAACCAGGGAGAGGTGATATCAAAAATAATCCTGTCATTTGTACGACAAATACCTTTTCTCCTCCTTAGATGTATACACGAACAATAGACCCCCCCGCTAACATTTGATCCTATTTCAACTTTTGATATAGCTGCCAAATACAAGGCCTATTCACGTCTACGCGCCCACTCGTCGCAGGCCAGCCACTCCCCGGCTCCAACACAGGAACCCCAGCAGAGGAAACGTAAACGCCCATCAGATACGCAGGAAGATGTAAAGGGCCTGCAATTTTGCTCAACGCCCCGAAAGTCCTCCAGGCACATCCCCATCACGCCCAGCAGGGGATCAACATCAGCATCTCTTCTTGCAAACACCCACCCATCCGAGCTAGACCCCTACGATTCCCCATCGACATTACGCAAGCTCTTTAGTCCCAGCTACCATATCCATAACCACAAGGAACCTTACTCATCATCATCATCGCCCCTGCCTCTCCGCGAAGTCATCGGACCCACACCGCAGCGCGACGGGAAAGCACTGGGTTTATTTGACCTTCTCTCCGCCTCTGGAGGTAGTAGTCGTAAGGACAGTGCTGCTACGACGCCGTGTTCGAGACGACGGAGAGGCTTTAATAACCATGGAGATAACAATACCATGCAAACTCCCTCGCGACGCAAGGGAAACCGGCTTAATGCAGAAAACCAGGATGAGGATGAGGAGGAAGATGGGGATGGAAATATCTTCGCCCGCGCACGCACCCCAGCGTCATCAGCTAAGAAGTTTTACCTGGCGAATTTCTTCGCTACGCCGCCTGCATATCGGTATTCGGCTGCTATCGATAACAAAGTGGATACCAACGATAACGAGAATGGTAACATTGAAGATGAACGAAGTCGTCCTTGTGGGTCAAAAAATGCACCGGGCTCAGATACGCCATCCTTCCTCCGCCGACGGAACTTATTCTCATCATCGTCAACGACCAACCCGCGACAGCATGCGCATGGTGCCGGTGGTAAGCTGCATGATCTAAGCCCCGTTGCAGTACGCATGCCGCAGAAACTCGTCGGGAGGGGTCTTAGTGCTATCGTTCAAGGGTTACGGGATATTCAAGAGGAGAGGTTGGATGAGGACTTGGATGTTTTGAGAGAGATGGAGGCGGAACGGGATGATAATGCCGTTGTTGATGATAGCCAGGTTCCGCATCATGGTGATGGTGATGGAAATGGTCTTGCGACAAACAAGTCCCCCGCGAAGACGAGACATTGGAAGAAGAAAGGACAAAAGAGAACGACGCGACGCGTCACCATGAAACCCGTCCGCACTAAAGCAAAACCAACACCAGAGTGGCCCGTGGCTGTGATGGATGAAGCGGGGGATGAGGCAGGGCATGGGAATGGAGGAAGCGAAGATGAGTTGGCGGCCATTTTGGAGACGCAGCCTCAGCCTCCTCTAGATCCTGGCGCGGACAAGGAAAATGAGAAAGAGCCGGGTGGTGTATCGTCTCCAAACAAAGGCAAGAACAAAGATGCCGACAAGGGCTCTGAACTCAACTACGCGTCTGACTTGGATTCAGACTCTAATTATGAAGAAGATACCGCGGAACCAGCGTCTCCGTCTCGTGCTCGTGCTCGTGCTCATGCTCATGCTCATGTTCTTACCACTACCACTACAA
Organism: [Emmonsia] crescens; assembly: GCA_002572855.1. Classification (NCBI taxonomy): domain Eukaryota; kingdom Fungi; phylum Ascomycota; class Eurotiomycetes; order Onygenales; family Ajellomycetaceae; genus Emergomyces; species [Emmonsia] crescens. The sequence continues at coordinate 39,134 of PDND01000139.1, read as the reverse complement.
CTAATACCACCAATGCAGCGAAACGGAAACAGGCTGCTGCGACTAAGGATAAGACCACGAGAGCGGCAGCAGCAGCGGCAGATAAACAGAAACGCAAAACCAAACCAGACGCGCATGCAAATTATCGCGCACTGAAGATTCGCGGGAAAGGCTCGCATGCGAGGGGTGGGGGGAGGTTCGGAGGGGGGCGGTTTGGGAGGAGGAGATAGACGGGCGTGAAGGGGGTGGAGGTTGGATATATATATATATGCAATGCACTGCACTGCACAAGTGCTACGTACGATCAATTGTGTACATGGATGGATGGGATGGGATAGCGTAGGCTGGGGGTGTGTGGGTATGGCTTTTTGGTATCGAAGTATGGAGTTATTGTAGGTTAGGGTAGGATCATAGAATGGTATCGCAATTTTCGAGGGTTCGAAAACAGAGAATAATAAACTTGGAAGAATACGAATGTTATGTTATATGGAAAAAGGGTGGGGGATATCAAATTGGAGAAAATTCGATTTTACTTACCACTCAATCTTGTCCAAAAGGAAATGAACCGCAATTTTTCTATATACAAGCTATATAATCTATACAAAGTCAGTTTACCCCTTTATCCCATCTACGCCTCTCGCCATGCGATGCTAAATCAAAAAGAAAGTCGTACCTACAACTGCGTATGTTTACATTATATATGCTAGTCAAACCCGTGAAAAGAAATGGAACGGACGGCCCGATCCATCAGATCGGCCACATCAATCCGGTTGATACCTATCACGCGCCCGCTGTACCCTCCTCGCCCGAGAAACGGCGTCATAGCGAGCGCCACTATCAAAACGCCTATTACCCGTGCTCGTCGCTTTTGAAATCCTCCCCGGCCACGAGCGCCCGCTGTCCCTGGCAGCGATAATAGGCGTGGTCGACGAGGAGGACCGCGACGTTGTGCCCGCATGTCTCCCCAAGCGGGACTCCGTCCCCGTCTCCATGGGCGTTGACCGCCCCTCGTCACCATCATCATCATATTGCACCGCCCGATCCCAATCCGCCAAAGAATTATACGGACTCCGCAACCACGCCTGCAACTCATGCAGGAACAACCGCGCATGATCGCGTCCGATGAATTCCCGCAACAGCTCCTCCGCCTGTCCGCTGCTTCCCTTCATATCCACCGTGCGCAGGATTGCGATAATGTATTCTAACAGGAATTCGGCGTTGTTACTTGCATTGCGTCCGCTTACGGCCGCTGCAGAGTCTTCCGTATCGATATTGGTGGTGGTCGGGTTCAGAAAGGCGAAGACCTGCAGCTCGCGGCGGATCCACTTGCGCGCGCGCGAGATGAGGTTTTCATCTTGGTTGAAATGCTGGGGGGTGAGCTCGCGGTATTGCGAGAGTCGGTTCGTGCCTACTCGTCGGGAGAAGAGTTGGTACCGGTATATGTGACGTCGGCGGATTATCGGGTCGTCTGGGGCTGGGGCTGGAGTGTCAGGCTGTAGCGGGCGACGCGGACGACGGGTGAATCTTCTTGGGTGAGGGTGTCCGCCTGTAGCACTCCTTATACTTGTGGTGATTGTGTCCGTATGTGGTGGAGGTGGTAAGTGGTATATTTTTGGGCCTGAGGCGGACCCAGGCTCTGGTTCATATTTCACGCTTGTGACGGTTGCTTGGCCTGTAAATCAATGTATTAGTTGGTTATCAGTGCCTATGTAGAAGGAAGATGAAGAGTTACGTACATAATGGGCAAGCAGGACGTTGCTGCAGCCAGTTCAGAAGACATAGAAAGTCGAAGCTGGCATGTTTGCAGGGCAGCGCAGTGGCAGCCTCAGTGATTTGCTCGAGACAGATCACACAGGGGTTCAGATGGACGTCATTGCTGTTGGACTGGCTGTCAGCAACCTCGTCTAAAGTTTTGCGGAGGATTTCCTGCTGCAAATCTACATCCTGTGCCATGGGAAAGATGCCGATTCGATGTATTTTTGATATCATGCATGGGATGTTTTTGTCGAATGTCGTCAGAGGAACCTTGGAAGAGAGGGTGATGAGTCAGCAGGATAGCCTCACATGTCACGAGACCACTAGGCCTAAATAGGCAAGAATTCCCGAGGCAGATCTCGACCTTGAAAATTGCCGAATCGGGTAATCCAATCCAAGTTATCAACTTCAACCTTCTGCAACATTGCAGAGACAGACAGAGACAGACAAAACAAGACAAGACACTTTGCTGCAGCACGGTGCAGTATTCCTCTACACCCCACCCTTATTGTGCTATGCCATGTGATGCTGAGATCTGCTAGAGCTGTTGTTTCTGCAAGACTCGCAAAGTATTCCAAGATGGCTACTCCCATGGCCAACGGGCCCTTGCACAGCGAGGGCCGAAAATCCTCATATACCACCACTGCCCTCAAACGATGGTCATGTCAGAGTGGTGGCGAGCTACCTGGTGAGAGCTTTTTCAATACAACAGCTAGTTTCTCTTCACTGGACTCAGAAAAGCTAATCGCGCATCTACAGCTGTCCCGCAGATCAAAGCTATCCACGTCTACGATTTTGACAATACCCGTACGAGCCTGCATTCTTTTACTCGTTAATGGAGAATCCCAAGGCTAATTCTTCTGTTCAGTATTTTCGAGCCCCCTTCCTAACCCCCAACTATGGAATGGCCCGACGATTGGCTTTCTTTCTACCTACGAATGTTTCGCAAATGGAGGCTGGTGGCATGACCCCAACATTCTCGCAGCTACGGGACAGGGTATGGAAGTAGAGGAGGCTGCGGGTTGGAAGGGATGGTGGAATGAACAAATAGTATAGCTACCAACATTGTATTATATGCATATGAACACCCCTGCTTACACTTTCGAAAGGTACAATTGGTGGAACTCAGCATGCAGCAAAAGGATGCGCTTACTGTCCTGCTCACTGGGCGGGCAGAGGGCCCATTCGAAAACATCATCAAACGAATGGTGAAGAGCAGAAACTTGGTCTTTGATCTAGTCTGCCTTAAACCCGAAGTCGGTCCCAATAGCCAACGGTTCTCCACGACGATGAACTTCAAGCAAACTTTTCTGGAAGATCTGGTTCTCACCTACAAACATGCCGACGAAATCCGAGTCTATGAAGATCGGATTAAGCAGTAAGCCCTACCCCTTCCATTTTATTATTAATAAGCCACATTCTCACGCCTTGTTTAGTGTCAAAGGATTCCGCGACTATTTTGAAAAGCTCAACCGAGCGTTACAACCTGGCCCGCCCGCTGCTCCACGGAAACCCATCAATGCCGAAGTTATTCAAGTTGCCGAGGAAGCCGCTTTCCTCTCCCCAGTCACCGAAGCTGCTGAGGTCCAGCGGATGATCAACTCGCATAATAAGGTTCTAACCTCCACATCGGGTAATACCACCAAATCACCATACGGACGACTAAGAATAAAGAGCACAATATTCTTCACCGGATATCTCCTATCCAACACAGATTCATCCCGCATCATCAATTACGTTTTAAACCCATTGATACCTCCTAATCTATCCGATTCGAATGATATCAAATACATGGCCAACTCCATCCTGATCACCCCGCGCCCTATATCAAAATCTATCCTTGATAGAGTTGGTGGCATCGGGAAGACCATACGTTGGCGAATCACCGACACAGGCGTGTTTGAAAACAAACTCTGGGCTGCCAGGGTGACACCAGTCCTAGATTCAGAAATCATCTACACCGAAAACCCAGAACCACTCATGGTCCTCGCCATGCGCAAGGGCGCACGACCCATAGACGCAGGCCGGATCCGCAACTGGCAGCCCGTCATCGAGGACAACGCCCTCGTCTTCGACGCAACCGTCGGGCAAAAGATGGCACTGAAGATCGAAGAGGAACACCCGGATGAAGGCGAGTGGGAGACGCTACCGTTCAATAAGAGCAGCAATAAGCGCAGACTTGTCCAGCAGAGCCTCCGGGGGGATGAAGGCGCGCCGCTACCGGCGTACTTGCGGGAGGGTAACAATAACAATCCTAATCATTCGAATGCGAATGCGAGTATGAATAATAATATCCGGGACCGCGAGCCTGTTTCGCGTAATTACGCACCGCATCCTCATTCACAGGCGCATCCTCATGTACCACATGGTCCTAGTCATTCTCAGCAAGAATATCCGCCCTATCACAACCGGAATAATCCCTCCTATCCACGCCATCATGGTGAGAGCGGTGGCGGCGGGGGTAGATACTACGGAGACGACGGACCCCCTCCTCGTCGCGGCGGTGGCGGTGGAGGTGGCCCCAGCGCCAACTATCGAGGAAGTCGCGGACGTGGACGCGGCGGACGTGGACGGGGCCGTGGGCGTGGTGGTGGTGGTGGCGGTGGCGGTGGCGGTGGAGGCGGAAGCGGGGGTGGTGGTGGTCGAGATGGTCCTCCTGGTTCCCATCAGTATCGGTCACTGGATGATCACGCAACGGGCGGCGGTTCGGGTGGTGGTGGTAGTGGAGGGGGAGGAGGAGGTGGGTATGAGGGACAAGGGACGGGGGATGAGAGGGGTTTTGGAGGGGGCGGGGGTCCGGTTATGAATTATTGATGATTGACTCTTGATATTTCTAACGAGTTTGATTTCGTGATCATTCTTTGTTTTATTTTATTTATTTTTTTGTCTCGTTTCTACATACCTATGGCTCTCTTCATCCCGTTCAGTCTTTTTTTCTTCTATTCAATTTGTATCTCTATATACAAATAGCGTTTTATTTCATTTCTTAGTCTCTTTGTCGTTTTTCTTTTTTATCTGAGCTTTGTATGCCTATATTATCTTCTTTTCTTTCTACATATGTATCTCTGCTTCTTCTTCTTCTTCTTCTTCTTCTTCTTCTTCTTCTTCTTCCTTTTTATTTTACTATTTCATATATTTTCAATATTCATATAGCTAAACAAAAGTATCACGTTTCGAATCCCATCCCATCCCATCTCATCATACTCATCCAAATATTTCTTCAAAGAATGGAAGAAACAGGTGTCGGCAAGGTGAGCAGGCGTTACAGAATGGGGAAAGCATGGGTAAGAAACGGCTTATTGTTTTCGAATGTTAATGGGGGATGGAATGCATTTCTTGATATTATTATATTTGGATTGGATTGAGTTTTATATTCGGGCGTTTGGTTACATGTAGATGGAGTGATAGAAAAATAAAACAAAATAAACAAAGGAAAAAAGCAGAAACAAGGGTATATATATATATACATATTCAAAGACAAGACCAAAATCACAAAAGATCTAATCAACCATGCACTGCAGCATGGAGAGAAATGCTTTGAGGTGAAAAAGGGGGAAGATAAAACAGGTACATGTACATGCAATAATATGAATATTTCACAGTCCCAAGCTCTTTCACCTATCAATTCAATTCGAATCAGTCGTCAGTCAGATAGATGTTCCATTTCCATTATTCTCATGCCATTCCATAATCATATTCGTGTTTTTCATATATTGTTCCCCATATCATATCACATCCAACCCCTTAAAACAAAAAAGACAGAAAGAAAGAAAAGAAAAGAAATATCTAAAAACCCATGCCCAAACCCCTATAAATAAATAAACATATTAAAAAGAAATCAAAAAATCAAAAAAATCAGTCATCCGTCAACTTCTGCAACATACTAATACTCAAAATCATCATCAGCAACCCAACAGTAACAATAACAAGCAACGCAAAACCAAACCACCCCAATATCATCGCCGACGTGCCCACACCGCTCTTCACGACCCCATTGCCCAAATCTTGCGCTATCGTACTCGCAGCCACAGACGCCGTATGCTGCCATAGCACAGAGACGAGAATAAATACAGACGAGACAAAGATTAACGCTAGCGCTGCCTGAGAGACTGGGCGGGAGGGAAGCGGTTTGATCTGGCGGTCTTCACCGTCTTCGCCGATGTCCGTGTGCCAGCCGGGGAAAGTGGCGAGGACGAGGAAGCAGAAGAAGGCGAGGATTATGGCAACGATTCTAGTTACAAGACATTAATTAGCACTTTATAGATCTTTAAAGAGTGAAATGTGGGGAGAAAAGGGAAAATCATACATCAGGTACGGAAAAACAACCGCATCCTTAAACGTCGCCGCAACCCACACCAGATTCAACGGATCCTCCTCAGACTGCAAGATATCCGCCAGCGCGGTGGCGTTTGAGTTACAGATGAACGCGCCGCCGGTGGGTTGGACGCAGATGCCAAAGTAGCCCACGCGCACCTCGACCTGTGCGCCGCCGACGATGTTTGTCATAGCGGTGTTGACGGACGGCGAGACGATGGCGGAATCGAAGACTGGGGTGTATTTTTCGTAGAAGAGGGATATTAGGAAGATCGTGGGAATCTGGGGGGAGGAGGAGGAGCAGCCGGCTAGGAGGAGGGCTGGAAGTGTGGTGAAATGGCGTTAGTCTGGCTTTGGGGACTGTTGTACACATGCGATAGAGTAGAACTTACATAGTAATATTACAGAAAGGGCAATTAACATCATGAGCAAATGGTGGTAACCGATCAGGGGTAGAAACCCTACACCGCAAATATATATAATCAGTCAGCATGTCATTCGATCTCCATTCATCAATTCCAGCATAACATGTGGAGCAATGGGATCAGGCTCAGGCTCAGGCACATAAAACTCATTCCTCTCCTCCCCTCCCCCAGCCCTCCGTCTTTGTAACAGAAAAAAGGAGGTCACTCACCCATAAACCCCGCCCCAAATTTTAAAATCGGCATCTTGACAGCGGCCTCTTTCTTGCCCCAGGCTCAGTTGCCGTTAGATAGCAGGTATAGTATACCCAGCTTCAGCCCTCAACTTCTGCAGGACGAAAACAGAAACAGGGAGAACCCCAACCGCCCTCAGCGGAATGGTTCAAATGTTCTTCTTCGCCCTTTTTCTTTTTCTTTTCTTTCTTTCCCTTTCCTTATGCTCTGTTTATACGCTCTCACAGGCTCCAAGCGATAGCGATAACGCACCCCCGTTTCTTTTCGCTAGTAAATGGGGCGGATAGGTACTCGATTCTCCAGCAGCAGCAGGCAGCAGGGCGTATAAAAACGGAGCAGATTGCGTTGGTTGACAGGTAAAAGGGTATCGTCCTTTACCCGAGGAATCCGATGCGATAAATCACCCCGCTCATGTATGTACACAAACAAGCCCTCACCAAGTTATTTCTGACGTATACAAAGAATATTATCTTTCCCGCACGCGGGGATGGAAGAGTGTGAGTCGAAAACTGGTCAGGAGGGTATCGTATCAAATCGGAGCGGATAGGATATATTGTAGTAGTGATTGTTGTCTTCTTCTTGCAACCCTTTAAATTGGAATTTGTTTGTCAGAGGCGGCAGACAGCAAAGAGAGTCAAGAGTGTAGAGCGCAGACAGGACGATTTGGGCTCAAACGGTGTATATGTATGTTTATGTATATGTATATGTGATGGATCGGAGGAGAGGGATGGAGAGGAGGATAGGGATGTATGTATGTATGGATGGGTGGATGGATGGATGTATGGATGTATGTATAGAAAGAGAAAGAGAGAGAGAGAGAATGTCCTCTTATGGTATTGAACAAACGAGTGGACTTGTATATTCTCAATCCAAGTTAAAGTTTTTTAAATCCTTTTCGGCGTCAAATAGCGTCGGTCGTCAAGTCGAAATGTACTCCGTATGTAGTATGCAGAGGGGAAGGAAAGAAAGGAAAGAAAGGAAGACTTCCCACACCCGTTCGCCTAGAATAGAATTAAAGAAAAAAAGAGGCGGTGATAATAATTATCCAGACCACGCAATATTCATGGTGGCTGGCTTTGCGCAGGAAAAAGGATGAGGTTGGTAAATATCGAATAAATACCGAATAAAATCAATTTGTATAGATCAATTAAAATTGTGGCTGGGGGTCTTTTTGTTTACAGCGGCTGGTTGCTGGGGTAACAAGATGACTAAGTCTCTCACCGTCTGGCAGAATATTGCCAAGAACCGTGACGTCATCAATATATATACAGAGTAACTTATCAAAATACCAAATATCAAACATCTACGGAGCATTGAACAAACATACATTCAATAAATACCTATACCCATATCTAAACATTGAATATATATATACATCTACTAATGAAAAAGACACCCCCCCCCCCCCAAAGCCAATCAATCAGGGAAAAACAAACATAGAAAAGAAATATACCTAAACGCTAAAACGCCCCTTTGATGCCCAAGATTTTAGTTTTTGACCTTGCCCTGCCCTGCAATCTCATTCCATCTCATCTTGATGTTGTCTCTCAGAGGCTCCTGTAAAAGTACCCAGGTTGGTAGGTATTCAGATAGTCCACTCCCTCCAAAAGAACTCCCAATAACACCACCACCGCATCCACCGCATCCACCAAGTCCACTCCGTCTAGCGGGACACGGAATATCCATACCGCAATATTTAAAAGCACAGAAACGGAAAAAAAAGAAAAGAATAAAAGCTGTCGACGACACTCCAATCTACTCATCACGTGTGAACAAGAACCGCTTCAAATCAACAGCAACTCCTTTCTCTTTCCCCTCATCCAGCAACAAATCCACCTCCCCCTCACTCTCACCTTCGCTATCCGGAATAATCAAATCCTCACTCCCCCGATGCTTCATCACTGTTGATAAACACCGCTCTCCGGCTCCAAAGTAGCGGGATCCTGAGCGGGATGGTGTATCACCATCACTTTTAACAACATCAACAACCCCCACCTTCCCGTTCCCGTTCCCGTTCCCTTTCCCCACCTCCTCGTTATCGTTATCGTTATCGTTATCATTCTCATTCTCATCCAACAGCGACTTCTTCGTCCGCAAACATCCCATAGACTTCGACCTATGGAGCGCAGACTGCCCCAGCCGCTGTAACGGGGTCATTCGGGATGCGTTATTACGTTCCTGCTGCTGCTGCTTCCGTTGTGTGGCACGGATGCTCTGACTTTTTTCGACAACCCCTACTCCTCCAGGATGTTGATGATGAACCCGTTCATTCTTTGCAGGCCCAGTATCAGCCTCGGCCTCAGGCTGATTCCCCTCCAACGTCCTAGATTCAACATACGCAAATCTATCACGTAACCCCAAAGAAGAAGAATTCACAGCAGCATCACCATCACCATCACCATCACCATCACCATCACCATCGTATTCAAGCATCTTAGCAGAAAGTTGAGAATCACCAGCACCAGTCGAAGTACCCATCATCGCCTGCGTCAGCCCAGTCGTAGGAACGGTGGGTTCTTCCACGGACACACTACTTAACAGTGTATCCGCAATACTAGACCCTATGTCCTGTATGGATCTTCCTTCCACTTCAATATTCGACCGCGCAGTCAAAGCCCCCTCCTCACACACATCATTCCCATCAGGAAGCTGCGACATGATATCCTCAACAACATCATCCGAAAACACCCCAAAGTCAGATCGTTTAGCCTTCTTCGTCCGCGCCTTATCCGGATTACTAATCTTAGTCGAAGAGCTAGATTTGACTCCAGCTGCTGTACCCGTGCCTGTACCCGCAAAGAATCGACTGCGTTTCTCAGTTCTCAGCATAGCAACTGCTGCCTCCCCCTCATCTGCATCAGAACAAAGACGTTGCCGTTTAGCAGGTTGGAATTTCGACACGGTCGAAGCGCTAGCAAGAAACTTTTCTCTATCGCTGCTTTGTGGTGTTTCGGTGGCTCGGGCCGGGAAAGTCTGTAGAGATGGGGAGGACAACGACGACGAAGAAGAAGAAGAAGAAGAAGAAGAAGAAGCGGTAGTAGACGGAAACAGAGAAGACGTGGCCCTGCGAACATTCCCCCTCGTCGGTGCCGAGCTAGCAACCCACGACCGTCGGGCATTCGCTTCAATAAGCCGCTGTTGGCTAGGCGAAGGCGTGAGGCTGTTCGGATCCAGCTCGCCCAATGGAACGCGCTTGGGCGTGAAAAAGGAAGTTATCGGTTTGCTCGGTTTTAAAGCTGTGGTGGATGGTAGTGTTTGTCGTCTAGAGATAAGCAATCGTGATCTCTCCGGGTATGACGGTTGTAAGGTTATGGGCTCTTTGGTCATGGGGTCCAGGTCTCCGCATGCAACTCCAATTGCCGTGTCTGGCTCGATATCCGCACCAACGAAAGGCATGCTCTCCAACTTCGCATCCGCAGGGAGCGGTGAAAGAGTAACCAGCTTCCTAGCCATAGGACAAAACACCAACTGATGCAAGAAGGTAAGTTCCGCGCGCTTGAAATCCTCCAGATACTGCGGCGGCACGCGAGTCCCATTCCCCTCAAACTGAATCATCTTCAAAATCTTCTCGACGGTCTTATACTTCCTGACGTTGCGATACGCGGTCTTGAGGCCCATCTTGGGCAAGTTCGCCAGATAATCACAGCCAGAAAGGATGCACATCAGCCGAAAATCCGCATCCGTCCATCCAATAAGACTAATATCCCGACACGCCGTGAAATCACTGCGATTAATCTCCACACAATCCCCATGCTTATCCAACTTAGACAACAACCTCTTCGCCCCAAAAACCAACAAGTCAGAATCTTCCGAAATAATCCCATTGATCATACCCTGTTTCTCAAGATATACCAGCTGGGCGTCCGCCTCATAGGGTGCAACGACATATTGGATTGTCAACTTCTTCAACTCCTCAATCATCAACCGCGCCATGTACGGCGTCACGTCGACGGCCTTCTGCAGCTCCTGGTGCGCCTCGGTCATCCGGCCTGAATGGTATAATTCCAGACCGAGTTTCTTGCTCTCCTCGCGCCGTTGGGCTCTAGAGGCCTCCGTACCGGCTTTGCTGGGTAGGTTATCGCCATCGAAGACGAGGTAAGGGGTTACGCCGAAGTAAAGCATCATGCGGACACGGTTCATGGCGAAATCGACATATCTGGAGTTTGTATTAGCTGGGGGGTTGAACCACTCACTTACACCCAAAATGTAGAGAGATATGATATTACTAACTTGGTATTATGCCTATCGAGAGCTAGGTCGATGGCACACGCGACAGTGCCTCTATGTAGCCATCCATAGGCATCGACACCAAGCGTCTGGCCCTTGAATTTCCGCAGGTTACACGGCTTCTGTATTGATTTGAGGAGGCCATGGAGCCCTATATGTAACAAAACAAAAGAATTCTGTCAGAAAAACCAGAACAGTAGCATGGAGATCAAAAAAAACGTTACCTGTAATCCCCATCCTAACTCGCAAAAAAAAAGTCCCCTCCCCGCCTCGATATATCGAGGTAGGTATGTAGGAATCGGGGTTTGTTTACACAACTGCGAGTCTCCCAGATCTCAAGCCATCCGCCTTTTAACCAATCCAAATCCAAAGAAAGAAGAAGAAGAAAACCCCCTTAATTTCTTTTATAATAAAAACATGAGGGAACAAAGTCGAGATTAAAGAATTGTTTGTTTGAAATATCACTAAGAAACCAAGCAGGAATCAACCAGCCAAAAAAACGCGCCGAGGGTTTAGAACCTTGGAAGACGCGGCGGGGTCACGTGGGCTATTTACTGCCGAGGCTCACCGCGTTCGGTATTTCTGCAGAAAATATTTTGAAATAACATCGGAAGAAGAAGAATATAATCCGTGATATTCAACTCATTAAATTACTGATTTCTACAGGAATACAACAAGGACAAACAGAATCCCTACCAAAAGAGTTACATAACCTAACCAATAAAAAATGCCGAAAAACCTCCATAAAATCCAGAAGCAACTCTCCAGGAGGAAGGGGAAGCTGGATTCCCTACATGAGAATAGTCGGGATGCAAAGCGGCTGCGACGGGCGGGCGGGAGAGAACACAAGTTGGCCCTCGCAGCGACGGTGACCATGAGGGGGAGGCAGAGCTTTGGTATGTTATACATTTTATATATGAGAGGGGTGATTTGATAGCTGATTGTTTTATGAACAGTGAACCGAGTACATTTCTTCCAGGAAAACATCCCAGAGCCGCCCGTGCCCTTGTCAGATGGAGATATGGTTCAGTTGATTACCAAGTGCGCAATTACCCCCCCCCCCCCCCCATCAATAATAAATAAAACACAACCTAATGAGATAATAGATTCATCGCGAGGAACCAGCCAGAACTAGAGCAAATACAACAAGAACGACGGCCGGGCAGGCCACCAGTGAAGCGCGAAGAGGTCCTTCGGGAGAAAATAGAGACGGAGAACAAGGAGTTTGAGAGCGGCTTTTGGCTGCCGGATATGGGCGATGAGGATAATCTCAAGAAGCTGGTGGTGTGGAATGGGCAGTGGTCGTCGATGAGTACGTTGGGGTTTATAAGGGTAGCTAAGGGTGGGGGGAGGCAGAAGTCTATATTTCCGCCGAAGGGGCTGTCATGATCTTTAATTTCTCTTTCTCTTTTTTATATATGTCTATATATATTAGTTACTTTATTGTTTTTGCATTTATTTTTGTATTTATTTCTCTAATGATAACGAAATACTAAGGTAATAATGAATAATTGCCTAAAAGAGCAAGTTACAGCGAAGCAAACCACGCTAAACCCGTTCCATCCAGCTCGCATTTTTTAGTTTTTCCGACTTTCCCTTTCTGGACAATTACTCCGATAAATTATTTCCATCTCGGGCAAAAAGAAAACCTCTTTACAATCAACAACTTCAACAATAAATCCTCCAAACCATCTCTCTTTTCTCTTCCAGCACTGCCATTGACAACCTTCCAGACCACTTCTATTCTATCCACACAATGTTCTCCCTCCGTGCTTTCACCCGCTCGGTTCCGCGCACCCTCTCCAGATCCCTGACCATCTCTGCCAGATCCACCGTCTCAAAACCAAGCATCTTCCAGTCAACATGGATTCGTGCTCCCCGACACCTCTATCCAGCTACTGCTGCTTTCTCAACGACTAGAGCAAGATGGGAACCTGCGGGACAGTGTGAGTTTTTGCTTATTTATCAGCAAAAGAAGAATTGGGCTAACGTCTGTTGTAGCTGATCTTGAACTTGCGGCCAAGCTGCATGAGGAAATGAAGTATGAGGAGAATAACTCCAGTGTTGAGACGCTGCCGGAGTCTGTGCAGTATTATATTGACAATAGTCCATTTGAGGTATGTAATGTACTGGTTTTGCGACGAGCAAAATAAAATAAAATACAATCTACTGTATCATTTTCACTGACGTTTCCCTATCCAGATCCAACACAAGGAAGGTGAAGACGAAGTTGTCCTCACGAGAACATTCGGAGATGAGAAGTACGTAAAATTTTAATTCCCAAGTCCCCAATTACTAAAAAGCTCCTACTAACTCGTCCCCAAGAATCCGTGTTGCATTCACCCTCTCCGACATCCAAGATCTTACCGAAAACGAATCCGCCCTCGCCGATGAGAACGACGACCTAGATACCCCTATCAACCAACGACAGGGCAGAGACGGCGGCCAACTCCCCGTCGCGCCCGAGGACAAAATCTCCGCGGCAGACCAAGAAGACGCAGACCTCGAAGACGAGGACCAAGTCCCCAGTTACCCGGCGCGCGTCAGTGTTACCATCGAGAAAAAGGGCAAAGGCGCCGTGCAGATCGAAACCCTCGCCCAGGACGGGTACATCCAGATCCAGAACGTCGGGTATTTCGCCAAGGCCGATCTGGCGAATGCGGCCAGTGCTGAGAAGGAGTGGACACGCCAGAGCCTCTATAGTGGCCCTCCCTTTGGCAACCTCGATGAGGACCTCCAGACGCTGATGGAGCAGTATTTGGAGGAGAGAGGAGTTGATAACGCTCTTGCGGTATTTGTGCCGGAGTATATTGAGTTTAAGGAGCAGCAGGAGTATATTCGATGGCTACGTAGTAAGTTTTTGCGTCCCAATAATTATATGTATCTTGATATTGCGGATGAACCCGGGCTGACTTCTTCTCCTCTTTCTTTTCACTACAGGCCTCAAGAATTTCATCGAGGCATAGATGGCGAGAATCCCTCGCTTTCCGTCTCCCCTAGCTACCGCCCGACCCCACCCCTTTTCCCCGTCAACATGCCACCTCCGTTCCCCCAACATCTACAGGAACCGCTATTCCGCCTTTTAATCCCATCTACCTCTTCCATGTAACAAATGGCTAAACCCAGCCCCATTAAACATAAAACTCACATAAAACTCACCTCTGTATTTTATCCTATCCTATTTTAGTTTGTTTGGCAGCTACAAAACAAAAAATCTGCATTATGTTGGTTTTTTTCCTTCTTGTCCTCTTCTTTTCTTTCCCCTTCTGTAGTTTACAATAATAAGTATACATATAAAATATGAATGACGTTTTTTTAGAAAAGATTTTAAATTTTAAATTTTAAAAAAGGGAATTTATATAATGTGATGGCGGATGATGGTTTGTATATATATGGCAAGGTAAAAAAGAGGGGACGGATATAGGGAGGGAAATGAAATTAAAAGAGAGAAAATATACAATATATCGAGCTTTTCATCTATGAATGTTGAACAACCCGATAACTTTATTTTCCAATTTCTGTATGCAGGCAAATATCTTCACGCGCATGGGGGTGAAAGGGTGCGGGTTTTGGGACCTGGCGGAATGGTTTCACTAAGAGACTGGCATCCATTTCCGTTCAAATTATATCAAATTAACTTACTGCGAAAACCCCCCCTTGATATATAGTTCTCAACTGAAGAAGCCATAATCCGATTCAAATCTATTGATTTGCTGGCTCTATTGCGACATAACCATTACCTGTTAACATAGAACTAACTCCATCCCCGCCCAAAGAGGGAAAAAAACCGGAAAACTCCCCCCTAAACTATATCAAAGCAGGATTCATCTCCTCGCAGGCACACATGAGAAAGAAAGAAGAAAAAAAGCAAAAACCATCAAGTAACGTTGCATACAAAGAAACCCCTCCCCAAAACACGAAATCCAAACAACCATCCACCCCCAGTTCAAAACTCCATAGCGCTCGCTCCACTCTCCTCCTTAACTCCATCCTCCCCATCCTCCGCCCTCCCCCTCTTCCTCCCGCCCTCGCCCGTCCTCTCCGCCTTAATCAGCCCCGCCACAAACGAGCGGAAATAGTCAATATACGGCTTTAAACTGGTCTTCTCGTAGTCCTGCACCCGCCTCCCTTTCCCGTCGATATCAGCCGCGCTGGATGGACCACCAGCAACATCCCCCGTTATCTGTTCGTCTTTCACAACACTATTACCATTACCATTACCATTATCATTATTCTTAGAATCATCCCCCTCCCACGCATTAATCTCCGCAATAAGCTCCTCCACCGTCGGCACGGCCAGCGGATCAAACTGCTCAACCCGGCGAATATCGATGGGCACACACACACGGCCCGTGCCCGGGTGCACGACGAAGGGGCTCTTAAGCAAATGTATAAGTTTCTTGCTAACCTCCGCATCGAGGCGGGGGTAGGTGTATTCCAATGCGATGTCCTGCTTCGCTTCGAGGAGCGCTTTGGTATCCAGCGGCTTATTGCTACCACTGCCTTTGCTCTTCACATCCTGCTGAGATGTAGTGCGCGACGTCGCAGACTTAGCCACGGCGTCAATGTCGTTCCATTTACTCAGACTCGCGCGATCGGGCGCGGAGTCCCATTTCTTCCGCAGCGCGTCTGCGAGCGGTTTATCCGGTAGCAACGAAAGGAGCTGCTCGGCCTGTGCGGGGCTGCTGAACGTATCCTGCTCAACGAGGATTGTGGAGGCGAAGTATGGCTTGAGAATTTCGAGACTACGCGCGATGTGCGGATGCAAGGGCCGTTTGAGGTTTACTTTCTTGCCGCTCTGGCTGCCTCCGCGGATGGCTTCGAGGTAGCCCGCGATCGCCCTGCGGCGGTCGTCGGGTAAGCTGCGGGCACGTTGGTCGCAAACCCAAGCGTGCGCACCGCGCCGGCCCGAGTAGACCCAGAGAATGTGCTCGAAGCCGAAATCGTCGCGTAAGGCCGTGTCGATGACTTTGATGGCCATGGTGACGAAGGACCAGCATTTTTGGCAGATGTTGGCCTTTGTGCAGCAGGTGCGGATGTCGTCGTAGTCTGTCAAATCGATGTCGAAGACGAGCTCTTTGGAGACGGGTTTGAAGAGACTGGCTTTTCGGAGTGTTTTGCGGTCGCGCGGGTTTGTGCTGTAGACGGGTCCGATTTCGAAGCGGGATGGGTTTAGGTGGAGGATTTCTTTGCGGAGGCTGTATTGATCTTTTTAGTATTTTTTCCAGGTGCAGATTTCCATTTTTGGGTTATATTACATACAGCTCTGCATTTGGGAATGATTGATAGCGTAGATAGGCATCGTTCTGAAGAGTGAATGCGAATTCCCGGTTCCCAAAATCCGGTGAGGGTTTCACGCCGTGGTTCAGCCATTGAAAGAGGTATCTGAATGGAAATAGACGCAGGTAGAAGGCGTACATAGTCTCCGAACCTATCTGCACGGGCGCAGGTCCAGATGGTCTAAGCAGACAAATTAGCTCAGCTTTCTTCAAAGCGAGAGGGTTGGAGTCGCCTTACTTGGGTGGTGGCTCTGGGGAGCTCTCGAGTTTGGAGGTCACAGCAGCGCTAGACGCAGGGGATTCTTCATCATCGTCATCGTCGTCAAATAGGTCTTCTAGTTTGACAGTCTCCGTGGTATTGGGTTTTGTTTCTTCTGCTTCTTGAGAGGTAGCTCCCGCAGTATCATCGCCATCTCCATGTTCGGGGTTGACAGGGCTTGTCTCTGGCTCCGGGGCATCTGGCAGAATACCATTGTCTTCTTGGTCAGAATTCGACATGATGGGCGGTGGAGTAGAGTGTACTCCGTAATTGTTTGTTGTTGCTGTGTCTTGATATCTGATATATTTTTTCAGCCTCCGGGAGTTCGTGGGAGACGCGACAAGACGCGACGGAAACCCAATTAGACCCGATTAGGCAATTGATGCGCGCGTTTTCTGCCGCTTAGTCTCTGTGGTTCTATTGGTCGATCTTAGCGCCATAAAATACCCCCACGCCAACCCCAAAAGAGAACATAGCCCTAACTCGTTGGAGTCGAAGCAATGCCGAGGTTCATGCATGGATTCGATATAACTTCATAAACGCTGTTTAAAGGAATAATAACAACATCCTCCCCTTATTATCATTATCTTCATACAAGAGGTATATATTTCTATCTACGCAGCCATTCTTAACCACTCCATTGGTAACGTTTATCTGGAGCTATCCGCAACCAATTTACAGGATGGCGTCCCAGTTACTAAAATAGCGTTTCACATTCACCTGGGCAGCTTCGGGGTAGCTTTACCTAGCCTGATTTCCCAGTTTGCGCTATGGACTCTATTTTCTTGATGCTTGTGGAAGCAGAGACCCCGCCGCCCTTTCACCTGCTCTAGGCTCTAGCTTACTCTGTTCTCAGGGACTTGTCAGCCTATCCATTGATGTCCATCTGGCTCTACAAAAGCCGATCATCTCTTCAAGGCCGAATACATACGTACAAAAACCTTCTCCATGAAAAATGATTCCAAGCGTAATTTTTCGGGACTACAGACCCCTGTCCTCTAAGAACTATCAAGACCCATATCACATTTGCCGGTACAGAGTGCCGTAGCGCTACTTTGTCTCCGCCGATAGCCGATATATATATGATGGGAATCGCAGCTCTAAACTCTCAAGCATCCATGTGGATTGCCACGATCTTGGGAGCAGTTTACACGTGTTTTATCCCCACGCTGGCGTTTAGCATCGTCTCCAATCAGAGCGCTGACAAACGGGCCCCATCCATAGATGTTGAACTACGGAGCATATTTCCCCGATGCTAAACCTGATCAGGCAGAGCTCTGTCTTCCAAGGTTGGTCCTTGGGAGCTGGAACGGTTCCGCCCGTCCGGATGGACAAATTAGCGCGAGAGATGGACAAGATATCGATGACTCGAATAATATGGGGTTATATTTGTATTCCTTTTGTGAGGAGGAACGCGCTTGATCTTTTTCTTGCCTTGATTCATTTTGGACAAATTTGGGAGGACATACTCCGCATATACTGTGCAATTCTTCTCAGATATTTAGACCTTGAGACGGCATGCGTTGTGCTCTCAAGTTCATCCAAAGTATCTTGATATCCCAGCAAGAATAGCTTTCTTCTTTCATCCATTCTCTTTTCGTTTCTTTTTCCCTCCGCTCTGGAATATGTCCACAATGAGCAGAACTTCGGTGCAAGTGTCGCTTCCAATTGTATCTCACCACACCATTATAAGTCCGCCGGCAAGAGCAAAGTCTGGACGCCTTAAGGCGCCGGTCTGGGCAGACTCTGAAAATGGATCGCAGATGGAATTAGTGCAGATGCCTCAAAAGGTTGAAAATGTTCCCAATAATGAGGAGCAGCCAAGACCGGGTTCCATGTCCAAATCAATGGCAGCTGTGGTAATCATCGCAGCGTCAAGCATGGTTTTCATGAACTCCGTTTTGAACGGCATGTTGACGGTCGGTTTGCCGTCAATTGCTCGGGATACCAATCTGCCCGACAACCTCATGCTATGGTGAGACATTGACATTCCCTGTACTATTAGGGCTTATGTTCTTGATATTAATTACATCTTCAAATCTCAGGCCAGCATCAGTTTTCGGCCTGACTTGTGGCTGCACACTTCTGCTCTCCGGGTCCATCGGTGATCTTATTGGCAGTCGCACAGTCTACCTTACCGGTAGCCTCTTGCTTTCTGCGTTCACTTTAGGCTGTGGCCTGGCAAGAACCGGCATCCAGCTGATTATGTTCCGCGCTATATCCGGAATTGCCATATCGATGTGTCTACCGACCGCCGTTAGCATTATTACCTCCTCTTTCCCCACTGGCAAGGGAAGAAATATCGCTTTCGCCTGCCTGGGCGCCGCTCAACCAGTGGGCTTTTCAATAGGGCTTGCTCTCGGGGGTGTCCTGGTTGATACCATTGGCTGGAGATATGGGTTTTATATAGTCACTTGCGCCACCGCTCCGTTCTTCCTCCTTGCTCTCTGGGGAATTCCCAAAGACCCCCGGAAAACAGCCCCCATTACCCTGAAACGCTTGGCCTCCGAAATTGACTGGGTAGGAAATGTCTTCATAAGCGCCTCTCTCGGGATGTTCTCCTACAGCTTCGCGTTAGTCAAACCCCTGCCCCTTGCGCCCCTATATAACATATATTACCTATATACGCCCTCATTACTAACACCCCCCACCAGCATAATGTCCAGGGGCATAAAAACCCTCATCAACCCAGCAAACCTTACCGTCCTAATCCTAGCCGTCCTCTTCCTCGCCGCCTTCATATACTGGGTAATTCGCCAAGAATCCCTCAACCGCATCGCCCTAATCCCCCCTTCCCTCTTCCGCTCCACCCCAGCCAGCCCGAACCGCGCCCGCAACTTCTCCGCAGTCTGCATCTCCGTTTTCTTCACCTGGGCCATCTTCAACTCCCACCAATACTTCACAACCCTCTACTTCCAAAAAGTCCAACACCTCTCCTCCCTGGAAACCTCCGCTCGCTTCGTCCCCATGATCATCTCCGGCGCCCTCGCAAACATCATCACGGGCCTCGTCGTCGGCCGCGTCCGCGCTGATATCCTCTGCGTCGGCACCGCGGTCGTTTCTGCCGTCGCACCGCTCCTAATGGCATTCGCGGACCCGTCCTGGTCCTACTGGACAGCAGCGTTCATTGCCACAGCGGCAATTCCGATATTGGCAGATACGCTCTTTACGATTTCGAATCTGGTTATTACGTCTATTTTCCCGCCGAAGACGCATGGGTTAGCTGGTGGGGTGTTTAATACCATTTCACAGATTGGGATGTCTGTGGGGTTGGCGGTGACGGCGGTTATATCTAATTCGGTGACGGAGGATGAGAGGCGGCAGGCCGAAGGTGGTGGTAAGGGTAGTCTGGGTGATGATGAATATGCCCTGTTGCAGGGGTATAAGGCTACATACTGGACGTTGTTTGGAGGGAGTGTTATTATTGTAGCGCTGAGTTGGTGGGGTTTGAGACGAATTGGGAAAGTTGGGCTTAAGAACGAGTGAGGGGGGAGGATTATTAAATAGAATCTTTTCTTTCTTTCTTCCTTAATCTTCATTTGGTGGGAGTGATATTATAAAATACCTTTCAATGCCCCTTTCTTTTCTTTCTTTTTACTTCATATATATTTTCCCTTTTCTTTTGCTCAACAGATATAGAGCATGAATCGGCAACTGGGAAGTTTGCCTTTTCATTTCAAGAATTGGAACCACTGGGCTAGATCGCGTTTAAAATATATACATATATTTGCTTATATCAGGTTCATAGATTCGTCGCTAACGTTTCTAAATTTCCCTATCCATTTAAACAGAGAGGAGTATTGGGATATATAAATATAATGCTGCACCATAACTATACCAAATATTCAAAAAGGCAAGATGCCCAAATTGCATACTTAACACCCACCCGGAAAGGGTCTCGACAGTTCCTTTAATGTGCCTCCACAGGTTTACTGCTAACCTGAGTTTTCTCTTTCAGCAAACCCTGCGGCTCCTCCGCAACTTGGTTATTTTGCGCCTGCTCCTCTTTGATTTTCTGGAGGAGTGTTGGATACTATAATGAAAAAAGAGGGGTCAGCATGAGCAATATATATAAGATGGAAGAACAAAATAGCACATATACATACCCAGCGCTCCCCAACATCCGGATGGCTCTTAATACGATTCATCAACGTCGCCTCCCCGAGATGTCCCCACTTCCCCTTCGAAAACGTAAACTCAATATCATCCTGCCGGATTCCGTTGCGTTTGATAACTTCCTCACGCAGCGCTTTGACGTGCACGGGCACATCCATGCTCTCGAACGTAGCGTCGTAGCTTACACCCTGGAAAAAGGGGACGCTGTAGCGGGCACCACTGCCTCGAGCGGGGCTTAAGACGCGGTGGGTCGTGCTATGTATATAATTAGCTGATGTTACTTTCTGGTGTCCCCTCCGTCCTTCTGTGGTAAAAGGAGGGGAAATAAAAATAATAAAAGAGGTGCAAAGAAAAACCCACCTCTGGCAAACTCCCTGCGTCATCGCTTCCAACCCCTGCCCAATCGCCACGACAAACGTCCCATCGATGGGCGGACAATCTACCCACTCCCCCCGATGATTCTGCACCTGCAATCCACGATGATGGCTCGCCTGCAACAAATAGCTCGTAAGCATGCTATCCTTATGTGGGCCTACGCCTTGGCTTTCCTCTTCACCCCCTTCTACACCCAGCTCCTGCAGATCTGGATACTTCACAATCTTTAACTTATGTTGCTGCTCCTTATCGAAAAAGCGCTCAAAGGCGTTCGCGGACAGCCCGATGGCCTCTGCCACTAGTGATATGAACTCCATGCTGATATCGCCCATCGTGGTCATGTATTGTTCGTAGACGGGGCGGAAGCGGGAGAGGTAGCTGGAATCTGGCCATTGGTTGGGAGCTAAGAGGTTGTGGTAGAGAGGGTCAGATGGGGCGGGGATAGGGTGTGTGGTTGAGAGGTCTATTTGTTCGCGCCAGTCGGTTTTGAAGCGGGTTATTTCGTTGCCGAGTCGGGAGTAGCCTGTTTGAAGAGATAGGGTGGAATCAGCTTTTGATTCTTTGGTACTCTTTGTTTCTTTCTTGAAATTTATATACATATATAGTTATATCATACCGAGAAAACTAGGCGCATTTTTCATCTCAACCTCCAACTTCTTCTCATCCGGCAACTCGAAGAACCTCTTCCCCTCCTCAATAACCTCCTGTATTAGCTTATCATTGACACCTGTGTTCTTGATATAGAGGAACCCGACTTCTAGAAGCGCATGGCGCAACGAGTCGAGGAAGGCCGGCTTCGTCGCGGGGTTGCGCGCCTCGGAAAGATCGAGGATGGGGATGGAGCTAAAGGACATTGTTATATATGTATATTGTGGATATAGATGTCAATAATATAAATGAATGTGAAATGGGAAGATGTGTTTGCATGTATGTTTTTATATCACCAGGGATTGCGGTTGGACTGGTGAGGGGGAAATAAACTAAATATGACGATAGAGTAAATAGATCCTCGGCGGCGGGTAATATTAATAGTGCCGACGCCACTGAATGGCGCAATCCCGAAGCTGATATCAAACTGATACGAGTTGTATTAACCATATAGTAAGTAAAAAAGTATCAGTAAATAAAGCCAGAGCTTAGTATTGAGCAATATTTGTATCATTCATTCGCGCGGGATGTTTTATATATATGAAATCCAATAAGGTTAACTCACAGGAGAGATCTGTAGATCTTCAAATTAAAAAATTAAAAACCCCCGCGTCGTGTGATATTATGTACGAACCGCCATGAAAGCTACGTCGGAGATTCCTGATACCAAAAAACAACTTTTTCACATGCCGCTAGTAGTATTTATATACGCCAAAGCTCAATTCAATACATGTACTCCGATCAACCTCTTCCTTTTTTATATAACTAGATCTATACTGTAACCGCATTCGCATTCGCACTAAAATGCTTAACAACATCCTCAAACAACGTATCAACACCCGGTAAGACAAACGATGGCCCAACATCAAATATATCAGTCAAATTGCCGGCCTCATCCACATTCGCCTTCGCCGCACCCTGGCCATGGTCGATTTGCCGTGTAATCGGTATAGATGCTCCAGCACCCGCACCTGCACCGGCAGGCAACGCCCGCTCAAGCGGCCCATATGCGCCGAAAATGTTCTCCAGGCCAGTCTGTATCAGAGACGAGGAAGCGTCAGCGGCGATCTGGGGTACGAGTTGTTTCCAGTCGCCCGAGCCAATCCGATGGATCTGCGCGGCGGCGTCGATCAGGATGTATTCGCCAGTTCGGAGATCGGGTAGTAGAGCGCGACATGCATGGTCTAGGGTCGCCTGGAAGACAGGTCGCAGGGATTTCATGTCGAAGATGGCCAGCTGGTGACGGGGTTTTCCTTGTTGCTGCTCCTTGTGTGATTTGACAGCACTTTTCCGCTTAATGCGGGCGAATGAGATTGCAAATGTTTGGCTTTTGCGGTTCATGGCCAGTATCTTTGGCTGGGTTTCCGTTGAACAGGTTGAGTCATCTTCCATCAGCATTATTAGCTTGACGTTATCGGTCACTGTATCCCAAACTACTAGCTGGTCTGAGAGGATGACCATGTACCGATCTAAAAAGCCCACCCCGCGCGGTGTGCCAAGATAAAGGTTATCCCGTGCGTGGCAGATCTCCCCAGTCTTGGGGTTGATGAGATATACCAGCCGCGTTCCGCTCTGGTCAGTCCAGCAGACAGCAAGGACCGAACCGTCGTCTGAAAACGTGAGACTGGCCGCTTTGGAAGAAACGGTGGGTTCTGATCCCTCTGCGAATTTTTCGAGTGCGATGCTGTGAATGGATCTCCAGGTTTGCAGGGTTTGATTCTGGTTGTCTTTGATCGTCTGACCACTGCGATAGCGAGTATTAGGAGACCAGATTCGGACTACGGCGTCTTCTCCAACTGTAACAAAAGCGGGGCCTGCGGGACTGGCTGCTAGATCCAACACTCGCGCCGACCCGCGCAAAGCATTAAAGTGAGGTGCATCAATGCGTGTACTTAGCTCCCACTCTTTCGCACTTTCATTCCAGCGCCAGAATTTCAAAAAGATTTCTCTCTTTTCCTTTCGAGGCGTAATGCTCGTAGGATACAGAGCGCTCACATCTTGGGGATACTGCAACCACTCATCAACCGTTGATAGCCACTCCCCATCTGACGTTATACCAAGGTATTTGACATCAGGCGTTGTTAAATCCGTTCCTTGAGGTCCGGTCTTGATGACAGTGGCATTAGTTCTAGCAAGTGCTTGACGAGATATGTGCTGGTTGGTGAGTACATCGAAGGTCTGAAGTGACGATGCGCTGGGGGAACTATCGTGGGATCGGGCGGGAGAGGAAGAAACCGCTGCAAGGAGATGTTCGGATTGTATGGGGTGTAGAACCGCAGGCAAGCGGGTTAGGTTGGTTTCGATGGGTTTCGAGGCTGATGATTTATCCTTTTTAGTTCCTACTGATGATTTCCGCTCGGTGCTATCATCCACTTCTGATGGCAGCTGCAGGCCGCTCACGCTAGCAATAGGGCGCAGCTCTGATGTAGAGAGAACCATGGCAGAGTTGTCTGCAAGCCTAACTGCGTAAAATTTCCCCGTGGGAGATACGACCACGGAACAGATATGGGATGACAGATGGGGTAAAAACTGCTTCCTTCCTGTATCAAGCTGATATTGTACAATGACAGTCTCCGAACCACCTGAGATAATATAGTTCCCTGCACGCACAAAGATTAGTTTTAATTCAGTAGATCCGTTTTATTCCCGAAGGGTATTTATTTACCGTCTTGCGACCACTTCGCAGTCTTGACAGCGTTTCGATGCCAATGTAGGCGGTTTGTCACTAAGCTCGTTCCGGCATCGGACTTGTTCTCGATCCGTAGTAAAGAATTGAGGATATCATGGTAGATCAAGATAGCACCGCTTTTGTCTCCCAAAACTAGGTCGACTACTCGTGAGGCCGTAGATGATGTTGAGGGCTTTGAGGAAGAAGATACCTGGTCCGATGGCGAACGTTCTCGGATATCAGAGCAAGTAACAGAAACCGGCAACGTAACCTCCAGCCAGGTATACTTTATCGAATCCAGAGCTTCCAGTCGAAGTTTAGCTGTGTAGCCCACAAACAGCTGATCGCCAGCAATGACTATAATAACCCTTCCATCGGAGGAGACTTTGAGTTCATTGGCTGTCGTGGAAATCTCCCGAATGACTCTGGTATTCCAGGAGTCGGAACCCCCCTTGGCGTGCATAGCTATCTCTGTCTTCCCCGAGCCTGCGTCACTCATTGAGACCACAACATCCTCATCTGGGGAATCCTGGCCGCTAGAGCCAGTACAGATTCCAATAGCAGATGTTTTGTGGGAAGTATTCCATGTTTCAATCCGTTCTCCTGACACCCAGTCCCACTTCAAAATGGCTCCAGAAAGAGTTGACATATAAAGATGTTCCACATTGGCAGGGGAGAGTTTGCAGGCAGTAATGCGCTGCATCTCTTGCTGTATCTCTAGCGTCCGTACTATACTAGAGGTCGCCACGGAATATACCCGAGCGAAAGTGTTGGAGAAAAGGATAAAGTGTCTATATATCATGTTAATATCTTGATAACCCTAACTCGGGCGCAATGGCGAGTGGAGGGAGGTACTCAAGTACTCACTTCTCATCGGGAGTGATAATAGTGTCAATATCACTAAATCTGCCACCCACAGTGCGTGATACGGACCATTGTGCTGATTTCCCTGGTTTATCCGAAGATTGAACTTCCCCTGATGATTTCCCCTTCTGGCGCTTCGATATAGTTGTAGAGACATCGTCGCCCACAGTCACGGCGGTATCTGCTGGCTGAGATCCCTTTTCCTTCCGACCACGTTTCTCCTTTCTTCTAGACTCTTTCGTTGGTGCCTTTTGGTCCACGTTATTTTTCTGTTCCAGAGCTTCAGCAGGTGTGCTATCTTGCTTCGTAGGCTTGAGAGATTCGGTTTTCTCGCTGGTAGTAGAGGTGTCACGACCGATCTTGCGCCGCTTCGTCCGATTCTGCTCCGGATTTATCTTCTGGCCCTTCGTATCGTCAACGGCCAATGGGCGTTTATCCGCTATCCGTGCGGGAGGGCTTTTTGAGGTCATTCTTAAGGCTTGGGGGGGGTTGGGCCGGATAGACTCAAAAACCGCTTGTCAGCTCCTAATCAGCTTCCTAGGATGGCCACACTATAAACACACAAGCTGCCTAGGTATATATGCGTTCTTTTCACTATTCCATAGAGTTCTGGGTAATAATGGTCGCGGGCAAAGTCTCCATTCTTATTTTCCCTTCCCCTTTTGCTGCTTGTTTACCGCCGAAGAGAAAAGAAAAAAAATTATGCGTTTTGGAGCTAAAAGTTTCCGCGGGCAGAATTCGACACCGCTAAAAAACACCCTTACATAAGCAACATCGAGAATGGAATCTTTGGATACAAAAAATTTATGTCGCAAACCAACCACAACCACAACCACAACCACAACAACAGCTATCAATTGTCTCTGTCGTTGAGACCCCCCAAACTGCTGTGCGCATTAGGATCATTTACAAGAACGGGCAGGTTTGCTCCTTTACGCATCCTCCCACATCTCCAGTCTCCTGTCTCCAGTCTCCAGTCTCCCCTCATCGCCTTTTTCCCGCCATACAGGTCAAAATGATCATCCCCGTCCGCTGCTTCTCGTGTGGAAAGGTGTGTGTGTCTTGAACCAGGAAAAACAGTTTTTCTTTCAGTAAGCTAATATGAGGTATAGGTTGTTGGTGACCTCTGGGAACGATATCTAAAACTACTCGATGAAGGCATCCCCGACGGGTGAGTTAGCCTAACGTTGAACATACACTTGCACGAAAGAAAAAAGAAACGAGGAAGTTTGTCTGATAAGGAGTAAATCGCATATAAACAGGGATGCGATGGATCAGCTTGGCTGTAAACGATACTGCTGTCGACGAATGCTCATGACCCATGTTGACCTTATTGAAAAGCTTCTCCGGTAAGATACAAACCCGCAGTACCTTAACCTTGTCACGTTTCGCTGTATATTTGTTTCTGCTGCTAATCATTGATGAATAATTATAGGTATAACCCTGCGGAGAGAGACCGAGCGAAAACCCAGCTGTAGCTAGCTTGTTGGATTAAAAAAACCCCATTATTCGATCAAGGTTGGAGTTATATAAAACTTAAAACCACGGAGCTCCGCAAACACACCCGCTTACCCGGCGAGCAACGAGTCAACGACCTTCCCCCCCTTTCGGACCTCCAGATTAACGCCGTGATGAACCGTCTTTCTGCCCCCCCTTCGCTTCGACGAAAATACCACCTCCACCCAATCTATATCCTACTCCCCGCCTGATCCTCAAAAGTCAAAATCATTTTTATTCATCATGATTTGACTAAACGACTGCAGAAACCCACGAGCATGTATTTTTATTTTTATTTTTTAGAAGGGGAATGCGACTTAGAATCAGCGCTTGCTCATACCTACGACGCTTTTTGATACTTCTTTCTCTATTTTTCTATTTTCTACTGGATAAGATGACTTATCCGCGGGACGCTATTGGGGTAATCCACACCAATGTCCCAGTAATTAATGCTTTGAGGTGTATGGGAGTTTATTGATGGGACTCAAAGGGGAGCGGGACGGGGCACCGCGCATCTGAAGTACTTGTTATATAACGAATGGAAGGGAAAGTAAAGGAAAAGGAAAGGAAGGTATTTATTTTTTATCATTATCGTATAAGTACAGTACATTACAAATGAGGAATGTACATGTACATGTACGCTACGGAGTACTATATCAAAAATTATCAGACGGGTGGAGGAATTTGTTTTCTTTCCTGCGGTGGAGCTTCTTCCATATCTCCCTCTTTTTTAACAGGCAGCCAGCATCATCAATATATCAAACTAATGAAAAGGGGAAAATACCTAGCTCATTGCAGTTTTTGGGGGCCGACTGGCTAAGAAACCTTGTTGCACGTTGCAAACAGAACATGGTCTTGGTCTTGGTCTTGCAGCAATTGCCGAAGGAGGGAGGGTTTTAGGGCCGGGGTTTTTCTTTTCTTTTTTTATTTTATATATGATAATATCATGTTTGCCCTTGGGGATCGGCCATATCAATTCCAGAGTATGTATGGAGTATTGTCGGACAAATAATGAATGATCATTTTTCATAATACTGTTAAGTAAAAACGTACTCGTTATTCCCCCTCAGTCAGGTAATCAATCTCGTCCAGCAGCGCCTTCGGTATTTCTTCTAGCGTCTTCTTGAAATGGATCCATATCAGACAGCTGAGTTTCCAGCGCTCGGTGTCCGTAGGTGGAGGCCAGCTACAGATACAAGAGCTGGGGCCCTGGGGCAGAGTTGAAGTCGCAGTCGCAGTCACACGCTGACAGAACGCGGGAAGAAAACATCAGCACTAATAATAAGTTTTGCAGAGGGATAGATGCGGATTGGCAAAAAAGGAATGGAAAGCTGGGATCTTATTGGGGCGCTTAAAAATATTCAGTCCCAGTCCACGCTATTATTTTTAAGTCCAAAAAGTTGAATAAACCCGTTCTACGGGGAATCTTGGTTTTGATTTCCCCACGCCATTCATTCATTCATATTCGTCAGAAACAACTTTAACACCACCACTGGGACTGGGAAGCCTGGGACTCGGGAGGGTTCGTCTCGACTAGACTAGAGTATATAGATATCTTGGTAAAGACTAAATGGTAATCGCCGTAGTCAATCAATGGCCCCCAATTTCCCCCGGAGCATTAATAAACAAGCGGTGACCATGAATCTAATGGAATTCTCCATTGATATTTATCAGGCAAGCCTGCAATCGGGAAACCTGAAAGTATGTACGGAGCGTAGCTGAGCCTGGGCTTCGGGGATCAAGGGCAAGCTCTTTCATCAGCCACTGATGCATCCTGATGCATCCTGATCTTTGTTGAATGTTGCTGTTTTTTGTTCTTGGCGAGTTGAGCAGCCTTGCCACAGGTTTGCCAGCCCTTGGGGGGGCGAATTAGGAGTGCGGCAAGCCAACCAGATCAGGGATATTTTCTCTTGTTGAAGCAGCGCGCGATGCCGCTAATGCAGCTGTCGAGAACCAACTCGGGCTGTGACTGGTGGATGCGGGCTCTTGGTGTCGGCCATCACTTTTCCCCAGCGCGTAAACACCGTCAAGTTGTCAACGGGTTGTAAAAAGAGAGTCGCTAGTCCCCAGGTATCCAACACTCCCTCATAGTTGGCCTTGGTCTTTATTGGTCTGTATTGGTCTGTCCTTGCAAGGCATACCCATGCTGGAATGTGTTAACTAGCTGAATTCTCGCCTAGTCTTCTTGACTCCCTTCAGTCTGTCTGTCTGTCTGTGAGTTCTGTCAGTCTTCCATCAAAAAAGGGTGAGTGAACAAACGAACAAACCGGGGAGAAAGAAAAGAAAAGAAAAGAATCCAACCAGAACAGAACAGAGATCCGAACCTCTAATAAGACAACCATCCTAATAACATCCATACCTAGGTATTTAGTTAGTTACCCGTGGACAAAGCAGACAGCCAATTTGTTTATTTCTGCCACTTTGATTCAAGTTCCTTGACCTACCTACCTATAATACCTTGCTTGACCTAAAAGATTTGAACTAGTCTTTTGGCCCCCTCTTCTTTTTCTTTGATCAACTCTCCCGCTCAAGCCCCATCAATCTACCAATCTACCAGCCCACCAATCCACCAACAGACAACCCTTTGGCCAGGACTGGACAGGATAACACAGGATAACACCAGCAAAAAGGACGTGCAGCACAGCGTAAGAAGACCTGTGTGCGGCCCAGCAAAATAATAATCGCATTGAAAACCTGGTGTGCGGATTGTGAAGAAAACACCAAAGACGTCTGCCTGTCTGTCCATCTATCTGTCCTGGGGTTTTAAGCTGCGGTGTCATCTTTCTTGCTACAAAATTTTTATACTCGGCCCTTTCATACTCTGGCCATTCTATAGTGTATTAGCTATAGCTGAGTCTAGGTAAGTCTAAGTCTCTTTTGTCATACTCATTACTGATATGAAATGTCTTTCTGACTGACTGACTGACTGACTGACTTCTTCTAGCAATAGCAAACAAACCCGAGTAATTCGCATCAAGAGAATGAGCATTGAATGATATTGTTTCAATTAGCTTCTTCTTCAATAGAATATTCCCCCTCTCTAACAGCATCTGGTCACTCTTTATGATCTACCCTCGACCTCTCTAAAAAACACACCGTCGAGATGTTGGCCGTCAGATCCCCATCGTCTGTCTCATCCGGAAGCCAAATATCTGGTTTCTCCCCATATTCGACCTCCCCAAGCTCCCCATCTCCTTTTCCAATGTGAGTCGAACACACACAAAGTAGCTACAAGCTTTACTGCTTCTTGTTTGTTCCATGGCTCTGATTTCTCACTATCCACAGGCAATCCGATAGACTCCCGTCGGCCCAGAGATCCCCCTCTCCGTCCCAGATGTCCTCCAACTCTAAATCGAATGAGGTTTCTTTAAGGACCTCACCAAAGGCGTTCACTCCAAACGGAGTCGATCCTTCAGAGAACCACGATGCCAACACCAAAGGAGATATAGACCGCTCTATCATGAGATCTGGAAGCGCACTTAGTGTATGAATTTCTCCCCCGTTACCGTTACACGCCGCGCAATAGCCAAGGAAAGTTAGCATCAATTAATGCCTTTTTTCCTCCTTTTTTTTTTTTTGCAGATACGTACTTCCGGCGCCGGAGTGAGTGACTTCAAACCCAACTCTGACGAGGACGATGCACCCCAATCCGTAATACACGTTCCGTCCGGCTTTGGCAAATTTGTAAGCAGGTCATCTTCCGTCTTTTCACGTTTTTATTTTTATTTTATATTTAAATATGAAAAGTTTGTCACCCGGAGACTGATAATTTAGTAGCTAGACAATGTTCCTTCGCCGCGGGCAGAGTCTATCAGATCATCGTCAGCGCAATCAGATGTGACGGTCACTACGCCCATAGCGGCCCATAACAGCCGCAACAATATTGTGGGAATGGTGGGCTCCACTTTTGACAAGCCCGCGAAATGTGAATTTTAAACTAAAAGATGCGCCTAGAAACCCATCACTCCAGTATCACCTCCGCCAATCACCACACAAATTGCACCGCCTGAGGACTGGTCAGATCGAACAACCCCTCGTGCGCAGACAAGACAGGAGGTTGAAGATTTCAAAAAGAGAGCTAGGAAAAGTAATCTGGAAGGTGGTGTTGCCTTGCACCCCTAAGCAATTTTGGTTTTTTTTTCTAGGTTTGAAGTTTGTCTGACGCTGGCTTTTTTTTTGACAGATATACCGGAGACCTTCGACAGCGAGCAAGCTGCAGAGGAAACCGAAGATGAAGGAGAAACTCTCCGGGGCATGGGGGAGATCACAACAACTACTGTTGGTAAATTTCAGGATACGGAGGACGAATTGAACGCTTTAAGGACGGCATTATCAGAATGCTGGACTTTATGTAATACCCTAGCAAGTCTAAGTTACATTCATCGGGAGCGATTGTTTAACTTTGCGGGGAAGGGAGACATGCAGGAACAGGCCTGGAAATCGTGCTGGAAACTTTGCCAAAACCTTTACGAGAACCGCGATAACGACGACCATCACACCCACGTGCGGCCAACGCTAGATCTTTGCCGGGACTTTTGTCAAGCGTTGTTTGAAGTTCGCGTGAGCGATAATGAAATTGCCGACTCGGTGCTGCGTGTGAGTTTTGAACTCAACAACCATCTGTATAACACACACGATCGAAACCTCCCTGAGGCATTTAGAGAACGGACCCTGGACTTTTACATCACGCTGTGCCATCGCCTGATGAAACAGCGGACACGGCTGGCAGAGGAAACAGATACCCTACTCAGGGCCTGCTGGTCTCTTGCAGAGATGTTATTCAGCCTACGGCAGAGCAAGCGAGAGGGTAAAGCCCCAGATGAAGAGCTTCTTGGATCCGCGGTGCAGGCATGTTGGGAATTGTGTGATCTTTTCCGCGAGGGTTGGACCCAAATTCGACCAGATCGTGGCACCCCACGGCCCAGCCAGACGACTTTCACACAAGCCTTTTACCAGGCCAAACGATCAGAGTATACTATTATGAGTGACGAGGATGCCCAGGGCCGTGCAGGAAATCCCGAAACTCCCACGACAATATTCGAAGATACCGCCACCGCCTCACCCGATGAAGCACCCGTCCCAAATATCCTCCTCCTAGGACCAGGGCACAACCAAGCAACCCCTCCCAAATGGTCATCAAACTCCTCCACGCTATCCGGATACTCCCAATCGTCATCTGGACAAACAACCTCGTCCAATAACACCGTCAAATCCCCTTCAGAGGACCCGAACCTCACCTGCCTAAAACTCCTGATCATCCGCGCCGCCATGAACAGCGGCTTCCAGCGCGGTACAACCCAGACCCTATCCGCGTTTGTCAAATCCCTCTCCTCGGACTCCTTCGGGACGCAATTGTGGCAACGCACGCTGCTGGAAAACTATAAGAAGCTGGTAGTCTTTGACTCGGCGTTCCGCGACGTCGCCCCGTCCGCGCGGGCGGGCGCGGTGGATGTTGCCAACTCTGTTAGATCGATGGTTCAGCATAATGGGCAGTATACATGGCTGCAGGACCTCTACCGACTTGTGTTTGGCTTCCATACCGAAGAAGCGATGCATCGGAAAAGCGTTACCGTCCAGACGTAGATTGTTTAAAAAAAAAAAAACATGTCTGATTGTCTGATTGTCTGACTGACCGACCGTGTGAACAGCCATGCTGCGCTTTATTAAAGAATATAATGTTTCTTTTTTTTTTCAGCGCGCGTCGCTATTTATTAGTATTATTTTATTATCTTATTACTTGCTATCTTAACGAAAAGATACCCCCCCCCTTTTTCCTTCCCACGATTTATTGTACCCCCCTTCTTCTTTCGTTGCAAGTATATATATACTGTTTGATTTGAAGATACAACTATTCAACTCCCCACTCAGCTAACTAACTAACTGCACGCCGACCTAACAACCGTCCCCCACTCTCCCATTTTGCTTTTCTTTCCCCCCTGCCGAAAATACAACCTAACTATACCTCAAACCACGTCCCATCGTATTTTCCACCTCTTGTGTACTTCATGGATATTGTGGATGTCTTTTTTATACACCCGTTTTCACCAGCAAATGCATACATATTTGGGATCTCCCTTTCTCCCCCCGAAAACTTCACCCATTCCATCCCATTCTTTTATTTTTGGAATATTCAGCAGCATTTATATACAAATTTTTGGTCTTGTCTGTCCTATCCTATTCTATCCATGCATCATCCATCCATCCATCCGTTCACGTCGTGTTAGACGATTTACGAAATTAATTCATATTCATTATAGCATGTATTCGCCAACCACAACTCTCTTTCCCCCCTTTTCTGAAAGCTTTGTTTGTTTTTTTGTCTACTTTTTTTTTTTTGCTTGCATCTATTTCTAACTCTTTTCTTTTCTTTATCTCATTCTTTAACTTTCAGAAATAAATTATTTGATTCTGACATTCAACAGCAGCAAGCCAAAGATATGTGGCTGTGTTTTGACTTTTCCATGCTTTTGTTTCAAGCTCATGATTTGAAAATGGGAATTTTTTTTTTTTATTTCTATCTCTCTCTATTATATTTTATTGCTCATACCATACCATACATACATTATTATTGACAAGTGATAAGCTTTGTTAATCTATCGTTTTTTTCCATCTCCTCTCATATTCCTCTAGGAATATACATATATATTACCGTATTGTAGTCAGGAAGAAAGCTTAGAGAAAGATGAACACTAAAAATCCACTCGAAATTTTTAAGTTGAGAGAGTACTATAGCCAAGTTGCCCGCGCCCCGCAAGCCCCCCTTCGTCGACGTCACTCCGTTCATGAGAGTCTCTGGAGAAATATAGCATGAGCTGGAACTACAGCTGGAGCTTTCTGTGGGATTTTTCATTTTAATAATTGGCTAGGTGTAGGAAACTTTTGCCTTTTTTTTTTTCACCTGGAAATATTTGGGTTTGTTTGGGGGGTTGGCTAACAATAATGATGAATATACTCTGTACAGATATAGTTAGATATTCAATATATGCATATATATCTTCTTCTTTTGTGCATTGATGAATGACTGTTTTTCAAGTAGCAATTCAAGTTCTGTCTGTATACAACTGATGTTGAGGATCTTCCAGTAAATAGAAGGTTGTTCGACAAGTTTTCAATATCCATGGTGAATAAATACCCTTGTCATATTTTTGCCATGTTAGCGGACTATGGTCCGTAGAATTTATTTTAAATATAGCATGGGTGCTAGTGGGCGGTCAAACAATCTCCTAAATCGGTAGTGGACGTTATTTATTTATTTAGCGCCCTGTCTGAAGTCAAGCAAGCCTCGACGGCGGGTTGGCGAAATAAATATAGATAAATATAGATAAATATATAACTACCCGTGGACAATCGTCTTCAATCAACCTGGGATCTCGCAATATGAATCTCTTCCGTTCTCTCTGTCCTGGCGCTATCGTCAGAACGTCTACTCTCTTTGTTTCTTCTGCTTTGGCACTCGGAATCCCTCTTTCAGCGAGACATTTGAGCATCAAGCGCTCTAACATGACGGGTTAGTATACATCAAACACTATAGTAAATTTACAGGATGGAATCTAACAATCGTTTCAACGCCAGATACAAAGCACAAAGGCATCTCGGAACAATCCCTTTTCTCCTACACCTCTGGCCGATTCCTCTATAACGAATCTATTCGACTCCGCGAGAGATACGTTGAGTTTAATGTTGCAGCGCTCAAGGAGGCCGTCAGCAATCATACAGGGTGTGGAAAGGTTGTCAGCCTCCAGAAATTGAGTGAAGGGGGTTTCAACCGTATTTTGCTTGTTACGCTTGAAGATAATTCTCAAGTTATTGTCAAGATCCCATTTGACCTCTCCGTACCAAAAACCTATGCAACTGCAAGTGAAGTGGCAACTGTTACATTTCTGCGGTCCAAGGGCATCCCGGCTCCTGAGATATTTGGGTGGTCATCAACAGCAAACAATCCAGTTGGAGTGGAATATATAGTAATGGAGCTTGCACCAGGCATTGGGCTTGACAGTAAATGGTTTGACCTGACCAAAAAGCAGCAGTTGACAGTGGCAACTGAGGTCATTGACATTGAGAAGAAACTGTTTGCTATTCCATTCAGCTCTACTGGAAGTATTTACTTCAAGAAAGATCTCCCACCCCAAATGCAGACTGACCTCTATCTGCCCGGAGCTGCAGATCCTGATGGAGACTCAGAAATTTTTTGCATAGGCCCAATCGCTGATTACATGTTTTGGCATGGTAAGCGTGCGGAAATGCAACCTGACTGTGGGCCCTGTAAGCATTAATCGTCCCACCAAGTACTCCGTACGCCATATTCGAAATTCAACTTCAACGGAGTCGTCGACTAACCAACCAACTTGTTTAGGGAAGAATCCTCATGAACACCTCCTTGCAATCGGTAAACGGGAGCTGGCATGGGCCCAAGAGTTTGGGAAACCTCAGGGGGTAGATTTTCCTCACAACGCATTTTTCCCTGAAGTAAATTCCCACAAAGACTACATGGTCCTCCTTGAGAAGTATTTGGCAATCGCTCCCTTCCTGCTTCCAAAGGAACCTTCTGATCCTCAAAATCAAACCGTACTTCGTCACCCCGGTATGTTATGATCTCACGACTATATTTTCATCCCAATGGTCTTCCCAAGCTAACTTGCCTTATCAGATCTCACTCCCAGCAACGTCTTTGTATCCCCTGAGACATACCAGATTACATCCCTTATTGACTGGCAACACACTGTCATTTCTCCCCTCCTTCTAGCCGCTGGACATCCTCCGTTATTCGAAAATCCAGATGCTAAGGCTCCGGAAACATTGGAACCTCCAAAACCACCAGAAGAATATGCTACCCTCGACCCAGCTGAAAAAGCGGAAGTGGATGAACTTCTTCGCCGTCGACACCTTTACTACCTTTACCGTGTGTTCAACGGGGCTAGGAACAAACAACATCTCTCAGCTTGTGCGGATCCTGTGCTCCTTCCACGGCAACATCTTATTAATTGCGCTGGTCGCCAGTGGATGGGCAACCTCATGACCCTCCGAGGTGCATTAATACGGATGCGTGAATTTTGGCATTTATTGCCAACTGCCGATAAGGAGTGCTCTATCAGCTTCACAGAAGAAGAAGTGCAGAAGCACCAGGAGGATGAGTCGATGTGGTTTAAGCTCAATCTTCTTGTAGATGACTGGCGCGATCAGATGGGTGGGGTCAGTGAGGAAGGGTGGGTGAGGGCGGAAGCATATAACCAAGCGGTTGAAAAGAATAGGGAGATAAAGACCTTGTGCATTAAGGAGGCAGATCCCGATGAGGTTGACTCTATCAATCTTGGCTGGCCTTTCCGGGATAGAAAGGACGAGTTCTTTTAATAGTGCAGGCAGACATGCAAATCATTGGGCTGTGAGCGGTTTATTGGTGTTGTGCGTTTCCACTCCAACCCAAATGGGATATTGGCTTGGGGGATGGCGGCGCCTGCCGACATAAAAGGAGTTTTTCCCCCGCCTCCGTCGCTCGCGGAAAAGTCCATCTGGTCAAAATCTCAGGCCGCCAGTTTCAGTCCCAATAGCGGGAAGATCTCCCTTACCTTAAGCGGCGACGTGAAAACAACCAAACAATGGCGGATCGCATAGCGTCATGGTCGACATGTATATATATATATATATATATATCTCCAAGGGGGGTTGATGTCGACAAGAAGCTTTTTGAACAGCAGGCGAACAAGGCTCTTGAAGGTCTGCACATGAGAGAATCGACCAGAAATTTACGGAGTACACTGACCTTTGATAGTTAACTAGGGCATAAGCCGCCCCGTCTTCCTAGGGCGTGGTAGACACATACACATACACATACACCCACGGAAGTCGAATTCATTCATACGAGTCCTTAATAATTAATATCCATGACAAAGATAAGCAAAGCATCAAAAACAATTTAAGGCAAAATAACACATAAAGGTAAAGGGCTAACAAAAGAAAGACAGGATTGCAAACCAGACATTGTGACATAAATATAAACCCTAGTAATGGGGGCGGATGGTAGACCAAGGCTCAACCCCCACAAACATCATGAAATTACAATTCCAAGCGCTCGACGTCACAGTTTGGAGATTGATATCAATTGCAAAGTGAGGAGCGAGACCTCACTCCTATCTGTCGGCTCGCATCTATTGCTGGACGTTCGCCGGGCAGAAAGCTAATGTTTTTTTTTGGTCACGTAAGAATGCTCTGTGAATGGTAGAACGAACAATAATAATGTGTCAAATTGAGTAGTAATAATAGGAAAATCATTACATACATACAACCCACGAGTAATTTGAAATCCATGTATGGAGTAGCTAGCCCATCACATATTCAAAACCTCAAGAGAGCTATTCCAGAAGGGGGTTGGTTACATTGGCATCTGGCTGTTTATGTGATCCATACTTAGAGGTACAGGACCTAACGTTCATCTCGCATGAGTTTTCATGACTTTTGACAAAAGGATATCCTGAGTAGCAGAGAGAATATATTGTATGATACGGCATAACTTGCCTCTTCAAAGCATATACATTAGTACCTAGGTATATTCCAAGAAGGGATCCTTACAGACCTCCCCTCCCAGTACTGCGTACACCCTAAACTAACACATGTTGCTCGGAAAGGTTACATTCATTAATATTGATTATTCCTGGCAAAAGGACTTTTCGGGTTTGGGGCGGCGGATTGCATCTTGATCAACCAAAAGAATATAACAAAATACCCACTGTTGCACTATTAGTTAGTGATCTACTATTCTGGTTTGCCCCCTTTTAAAAAACGCTTTTGTCTGGTTGCCAATCATAAGATTCATATTGTGGATTTATAGCGGGCTTAAAAATATTGATGACCCAGCTGGAAGTCAATTAGGGCTTTATTGGCTCCATGTAGGAGGAGGTCGGCGTAACGAAGACCGAAGAGTTTTGCTAGCTTCTGGAAGAGAAGTTGGAGTTTGTGAGTCCTTTTCTTCCTTTTCTTTCTTCTTTTTTTCTTTTTTTCTTTTGATAATATTTTAGAAGCAAATGCACACATGCGATGGGATGTCAGTCCTCTAGAACTGGTAAAATCCAGGGACATCCGCCGCGAACTCTTGGGTAGATTAAATAGCTTCCAACAAATGGCTATTCTTATTTCCAAGGAACAATCCCAGAATGACATCAGCCCAACTCCTTGTGCGTGCGAGGAAAAAAAGCTTAACAAATCCCAGAGAGCTAGCTAATAACTAGAGCTAGCCGAGACGGGCTTGGAGGCAACTCGGATCTACAACTAATTTCCAGCCGGCTCCCCTTGGCAAGTTGCCCATCAGAGCTTACATGCATGGACTCTGCGTCAATCTCAGTATCAATCTCGAATATCGGCAGTTGGCCAGTCAGTCTCGGCGGAGGGTAAGGGATAGTTAAAGGGGCATCGCATACTCCCTTATTATGTGTTATGAACCTATGAGACATATTAACTAACGGCGGTTATTACACTGGAACAACACCGATATATAAGCTCCATAACAATTCCCCCCCCCCTATTCTTCTGTTCCCTAGCAGTTCCTCGAAGGTTCACAGGCCAAAAGTCGGCCCACTTGTTTGCAAATACAAATACTGGGTCTTGCTAGTCGCCACATACCTAAATTAAAAAAAAATAGAATTTTAGAATTTTAGACTTTTGGCGATGATGCCCTCCTACATGCAGACATTACTGCTGCTGCCAGTCAGTTAGTCGTACAGACATACATGCATGTATGATTATAATCCGCAGATCCGCTTGATATCAGAGCCCACGGGGCTGCGCCCAGTAAATGCGGGATCGAAATGTGGGATCTAGAGGGGGACTCCTCCGCGAATAATTCCCGGAGACGATTTGATTGATATCCAGGGCTGCCAACTACATTACTACTGTTATTGATACTCGGCTCCCTTCGCAACCACAGCAAATTCTGACCTTTGCCTCTGATATCCGTTGGTCAAAGGTCTGAGAGGGGGCAACTTTCTTGCTCTCACTAGCCATCAATGATGGGTTTTATATGCCAACCCCCGAACAGTTTAACTAACTACTACTCTACTACCTGCAGCCGAGAAAAATATGCGCCTGCAATCTATCCAGCAACCCCACCATTGCCCAGAAATTCTGGTCCCTTTTTTGCCCATGCCCACATTATGCGCAATATCCTCGCACAAGGTAACGGGTTCATGGCAGTGGGGCGGGGTGGGAACAAATTCTTAACCCCAAGCCTACAGCCCCCCATTCCGCCCCATCAGCTGTGACGAAACATCCGCCCTGCTGCACACCGGCGTTGTAGCCATCATGGAATTGCCCGCATCATAGGAATGATTATTATCAGTGACGGATGTGTATTTAAAAGCTGGAGCTCATCCCCAGGGTTTCTTTTTTTTTTTGGCCCTCCTGCATTCCTATATTTAAAAAAAATCCATGATTTGTTTTTCGTTGTCGTTGTCGTTGTCGTTGTCGTTGTAGGCGGTGCCACTTACATCAATTCAAAATCTCCATTTTAT
>PDND01000138.1:0-79853 GCA_002572855.1 [Emmonsia] crescens | reverse complement strand
GAGGGTGTTTCCGAGGGTGTTTCCGAGGGTGTTTCCGAGGGTGTTTCCGAGGGTGTTTCCGTGGGTGTTTCCGTGGGTGTTTCCGTGGGTGTTTCGGTTGGGGAGGTTGAAGGTGCTGCAGTAGTACTTTGCCCTGGAGGTGGAGATGTTTCACCAGGTGGTGCTTCACAAAGATCCAAGATGCTCACAAAATTGGGAGTCTTCTCCCGTAGCGCATCTTTAGGATTGCCTATACCGGCATAGAGTGCAATACATCGATGGCATGCTGCCAAATAAACCTTGAATAGTGAATTCTCGACGCAGAGGATTGATTTATCGAGCCCACTATCTTCACCCTCCAGGCCGGCGGCATTGCATTTCAAATAGCACTGACTAGGTAATTTATCAGAAATTTGTCTTTCCCGCAGAGTTGGATACTTTGACGGATACTTTGACGGATACTTTGTCGGATATTCTGTCGGATACTGTGTCGGATACTTTGTTGGATATTGTGTGGGATATTGTGTGGGAGATTGTGGCGGAGATTGTGTCGGGTATTGTGTTGGATATGCTGTTGGATATGGCTCCTCCGGTGTTGAATTCCTGAACACGAAGATATCATAGTCCAGTCCAAATATGCGAGGATTAAGGTTGTAATAGTGTGGCGAGGCGAAAAATTTGCGGTCTGTTGAATTGGTTGGGTCCCAGTCTTGGTAGGGCTCACGAGGAGGGCTGGGGTGGCATTCATCTGGATTGCAGAAGAATTCGGGGGAGGGAAGGCCAACCTCGAAGTTGCAGTCTCCATCTGCTTCGCTGCGGTTTGGTATACATAACTTACCGGGAGGACATCCCCATAGATAATTAGTGGGAACGGGTGCGACAGGCGTGAAGGTGGGGTTTAATGTACGAGATGGACAGAGAGAAACGGCTGTTAAAACAGTACTTGTCACTGTGTCTGTAGTATAGCTCCCTGGAAGAGTTAAAGTAATGGTCTCGCCAGGGGCGGTTGTGGTTGTGGTTGTCACAATTGTGGATCCAGGAAGAGTTGTAGTTGATGCAGGCAATGTGGTGACCGTAGTCTCAGTTGTAGTTGTAGGAACAGTGATGGTGTGATTCTTAGTCTCGGTCACTGTTACAGTAACTGGATACCCGGGAGGGGGACAGGTCCGCTTATGATGATGCTTCATAGCGCAAGTATTAGTTTCATATCAAAGTCATCGTGGGCGACGGCAGGATGAATGCTTACATTACACCATGATATAAGTATTGCTGCGTCAATGTCGATTAAAGCAGGGGGACCTGACTTCCCCCCTGGAGCTGGAGGTTGGCCCCCTACATTGAGCCCTACCTTGATCCCAATATGATCATTCTGAGCATTTCCCGGCAGTACGCACACGGAGGCCCAGGTCAAAGCGAGCAAGAGTAATGTCATTATGAGGACCTGTTAGGAGCACCCAAATAAGTAATAAAAGTTCAATGGGCCGCCCGGCTGTTGCCCGCGAACGGAAGAGCAGTGACAGGGTAACAAGGCAAAACTATCTTAAACAAAAATAACGGAGTGAGAAAAAGAGAAGGGGAGGATCGGATGGGATGGGGAGATCTTTTTGTTATTATTATGCTTCGAAGGTGACATGAACAGGGGAAGAAAAAAGAAGTGACAAATCGAACGACGGCTCAATATTACATCACACACCAGCCGGTCGAGACACACATGGTTATTTTTTGAGCAGAAAACTTGAGAATATCGATTCCCGGATGAGTTTTATGTATCCTAGACAGCCTGACAACTTAATAGCTCCCCAGCCGACTTTGGGAGCGGTCATCAGGGCGAGGTTCATCGATTGGCGGCAGTCCGCATTCGCCAAGATGGAAAGCTTGCCATTGGTTTGAGCTTTGAGTGATACTCTCCAGGTCCCGTTAATTCCCTAGAACAAGCATTAAGTGGGCTAGCCACCCTTAGCACCTAGCTAATAAATATTGGGTTGATCAGCATAGCATCTATGTAGTTCGCATAGCACGGACTGTCCAATGGCTAGCCTGACGGAATGATGAATATCCTGTTAAGAACGGCAGTTTGATCTGATATCATTATTCAATGCGAGGCCATTTTAAATAATAGTAGGGGGTTGATTCCTAACAGGAAATCGAGCACAAGAGAAGACGAGTACTCCGTAAAAGTGACTCGAATTGCGGATGTAACAATGAATGCACGCACAGGGGGTGCCACACACTATTGGGCAAGAGTGATATGCAGGCAGAGGGTGCGAGAGGCGGAAACATTTCAGTATGGTAAGATAAACAAGACAGGGTTTTCTTAGAGTACATTACATGTCGAGGCGGCCCAAAAGGCGAGCTGCAGCTAGAGAGGTGCGCATTGACTTTAGCTGCAGCGTGGCGCACCCAGGATGGACGTGGCGAGGAATACATGGGATGGTCCTATATAGCTAGTAGGAAGCTGAAGAGCTATATCATTATGACAATCATGGCCCCGACAAGTCAAATTCCGTGGGGATCTCACGCTCAAATCATACCCCACGAGGTAGTCGCTTATAACTGGTGAGTGGATAGGAGTCTAAGAAAGGCTGAGGCTGAAAATGCACTAGGTCTGTCGATTATTGTCGTTCAAGGTTCTTACATAGCACCACATCTCTGGAGTCTTAACCCATGTTCGAGGAGGCCCCGCCCCCGTGATGCGGGTATGTAATGGGCTTTCATGTTGATGCGGCACAGGTTTTCGAAAGAAAAAGGCGTTTTAAATCCAGCCACACTATACTTGCATCCATGGATTCTTTGTGGCCGAATAATGAGTATATGTGGGATAGGAGGTCATCCTTGGACAGAAGGTCAATGGGTTAATTAGCCTAGAGGCTGGAGCACATTATCCACTATATAGCTATCTCCTTCTGCTCTGAAACGGGTAGTATTATCATCATGCCTTTCCAAAAGGGCGGGATTTCTTTGAGCCGCATCGCTGTGGGTTGGAGTCAAACGTGCTGCTTGTATCTCAACCCCAAGCATCGGTACTAGCTGTTAATCCATACATCATCTATTATTGGATGGGCTAGCAAGTAAGGCTGTCGGAGAGGGAAAAAAATAAGAAAGCTGGAAGTTGTTTGTTTGAACGTTCATCGATGATGGATGGACGGACGTTGATGGATGTTGACGCTGGAGCCGATGGTGACGGCGGATGAAAGTTGTTACGGTCCGAGGGCATGAAAATCAATACGACTAAACGACAATAATACCTTCGAACATGAACATCGATATCCAACCATTTCTCCCGCCTGTTGGCAGATGCATGGATCGTCGGTTGGGCCCGATTTGGGCTTAGTGGTTACCTTAGTACTCTGCCTTACTGCGTAGAGTTGCCTGCGGGGGTTTGCTAGAGTACTAGCTGCATCGGCCTCTATGTATTGGTACTATGATGTTTTGCCGTAATTTACTCCCGCTTTCGCGCGTTCCAAGGAACTCCAAGGGTTCGTAGATATATTTACAGCCTATCAGACGTATCAGGCCAAGCATTGCTGCAGGTGCGTTGTCACTAGTTGGCGCAGTCACCCCAACCTCCCCTCACAACTTACAAGTCACAACTACCAGTGTCCCCCGGCCCCGGCGACAAAGACAGCCAACCTCTGGCATTGGTGTCCCTAAAAATAGATCGACCCGACTCGGTAAGTCACAAAAGTTCTCCGTATGCTCTCGAATGATGAATTGGGTTAATGTTGCGCTCAGTTTTCCTGGGATCCGTACTCCGTCCGAAGTACGGAGGATGTCCCTTGTAAACAAACCATGAGAATCGTGTGGTCTGGACACCAACAAGTGCTCTGCATAGGGATGCTACCCCGTATATCCACTTGATTTGGGGAGGCCTGATTTCAGCCATCATGAACCATGGCATTCAGGGCATACCTCGTGTTCAACCATCACCTTTCCAAAATAAATCGTGGACACGACTAGACTCCGTCCAGATGGAACCTCTATCCATCGGCTACAAGCTGTTCTTTGTCTGTCGGGGGGGGGAGGGGAGGGGGAGTGGAAATTAGCATGTCGATGCTGTAACTACGGACCACGGTACAAATGGACACTATTTCGTCCATGTGCATGAAATAGGCATGTAATATACTTTGACGATCGCTAGGTATCGGCATAGTTAGTTGCCTATCAAAGGAACGCATCAGCGACTCAAACCGTGACAGAGCCAACATTCGTTTGCCTGCTCGTGGAAATTCTGAAGGTAGATTACCCTCTATCGAGCATCTTTTAAACCGACGATGGTGAGAATTGTCGGCCAATCAACATGATGCAGATGTGAAAATAGGGCCTCAATTGCAGTTGCATCGCCAACCCATGGCCTACTCGGCGCGACAAATATGATGCAATTTTCAAGCGACGTTGTATTATCAAATGATCTGGGGTAGGCTGATATTATCATGTTTATATAATTATATGGGGCTATGAAGTA
Organism: [Emmonsia] crescens; assembly: GCA_002572855.1. Taxonomy (NCBI): domain Eukaryota; kingdom Fungi; phylum Ascomycota; class Eurotiomycetes; order Onygenales; family Ajellomycetaceae; genus Emergomyces; species [Emmonsia] crescens. The sequence continues at coordinate 75,412 of PDND01000138.1, read as the reverse complement.
CCTTCAGCCGCAATTGGGCAGGTATATATTTCTATTCCAACACAGGCCAAGTCGCAACAGGCGGCAGAGTTGTGCACCTGCGGATTTGCTCAACCTATTACAGTAACCAGTCACGGATACCCCTGTCGCTGGCCACAGCCGTGGGCAACGACCATACATCGCGGCGACTGGGGATGCGACGAATTCAGCCGCCCTCCTCCGTTTAGCATTTGGCTCCCACACACGCGAAAACGCTGACCTTGCTGGGCCAAAGTCATCCCGCCGTTCCCAACTTTTCTTTTCTCTCATTAATTTTATTTGAAGCCTTTCAAACTTAAGGTGACTTGAACCCATGGGTGCAAATCCATCGATTCACCAGCAAGCCGCCACTTCTTCAGCTCTAGCTGCCATCGCTGGCTCTTTTTTGTTTTGTACGTGTCGATTAGATAGAAAAGCTCGATGGGTGCCGATATTTTAATTTTCCCCGCTGTTTACGAAACATAGAAACATAATATTTTGACAAAGAACCAAAATATTATCCGCTCGAACTGATGCCTTCTGTTTTATCTACACTACTCCTTACGCCTTATATCTAGCCTCTCCTTCCTCATAACACTACAGAACTATGAAGGGCATAGGGCCATATTGAAGACAGGTTTTGGTCGGGAAAGGCCGTTGGTTACTTTTAAGTTTGTCTTCGTTTCCTCATCCCCAAGGGATTATTTACCCACACATTCGACATATCTTTCAATGGTCATTACAAAAGTATTCCTGTGCGTCGGGATCCATCCTTGTGGATGAGATATGAGATACGTTGCGTCTTTCCGTTCTTGATCGTTTCTCCATACTCCATTCTTTGGTTTACAGACCTCGACCCGAAATATCCCTATGGCGCCGTTGTGGATAATCGCGGCAGCCATTTTGCCCGCCCTTTTGAAGGGTGCCACTTTGCAAGAACCCCACGGTGAAGTTAATAAGACCATCGTTACCTGGTTTATGTTAAGAGGTAAGTAAGTTAAACAGGTCGATATACGCATGCACTCCAGTTTAGCCTCCAGACACTCCATTCATCTTCAATTTCCCTATCCAAGCTCTCCACTAATATCTTATATAGCGAACATTATCCGCGATACAATCTACCTCGATGGCGGACATATGTCTTGGAAACGGTATTGATCTTATCAGTCAATCGCATAGGACGTAGTTTTTGGCACTGACTTAAATTTTCTTTTTAGGGGGTACTCAGATGGTAGTTATGGAGAGACTACAGGAACCAGTGATTCCTTACCTAACCTCTGTCCTAAAAATTTACATTCTCTAACCACAACGTAGATCTTGCTGATGGCTTCGCCTTCACACTTAACCTGTCTGTCCCATTTGACACTACCAAAACACACTGGACAGACTTCTTCGGGAGTCTGTCAACTACTTCGGGGGCTGTCAACAATATTGCCCCGAGCTACAGCTCTGGAACGATGTTTGCAAATGATTATAAGTTTTATTTATATGGGTATGCTTTCAGGCATTTGGGTGTAGAAAGGATTTTGCTATAGCTAACTGAAACAGTGGCCTCATTCAAGCGACCGATGCAAATAGCCCTCCGGTGGCAAACAAAGTACTGGCATATGAACGCGATCAGTATGGCCCTTCTAGGATCAGATGGCGCCCTGGATTCCTTTTTGAGGATACAAACAACGGTGTAACCCGTTATGTTACCCACGGTGCGGGCGTCTCGGTTCCGAGTGAGAACAAAGGCTTTTATTTCAGTGGAAAACGTGGATTAAATTGGGGAGAGATTAGTAATCCTGCTCCAGTTGCAAATGTCACCGCAAATACATTAATTTCACTCGATATGTCTCAAATGAGATCTCCCGAATGGGCAAATTCCACTTTTCCAGATCATATCCCGGGCCGGGCTGCTGGGGAGTTGGTATGGATTCCCGTTTCCGCGTCAGGGGCACTTATTGCGATAGGCGGAGTACCGTACCCCCAAGATATTTCCAATACTCCAGTCGAAAATATCATGCGCGACATGCGTGAGAATGTAAGCTCAACACAAGTCTACATATTGCAATCAGACCATATCCCTGCTGGGCATATTTTGACTGACTACTATCATAGAGCCGAACGGGACCTGAATTCATGCGCACCGTGCCCGTATATGACATTGACAACCGGAAGTGGTGTGTTTGGTTGACCAATAACCCTATATACTCCCAGTACTATATGAATCGCCATTGACTGTTCTTTTAGGTATATGCAAAACACCACGGGAGAGTATCCTCCAGCGTTGGCTCATTTTTGCTCCGTTGTGGCTGCGGCGCAGGATGGTAGTTCGTACAACATCTATATCTATGGGGGCTACAGCGGCAGCGACTCTCTGGACTTTCCTTACGATCATGCTTATATCCTTTCAGTCCCGTCATTTACATGGATCCATGCCTATGATGGGGACAGGGAATTGGGCCGCCACTCGCACAAATGTATTAAAACGTACCCTGATAAAATGTTTGTTCTTGGTGGTATGGGGCGAGATCCCATTCATCGTATCGATACCATCCGCGTTTTCAACTTGAATACTTTAAGGTTCCAAAATACTTACCATCCAGAAGATTGGAGCGAGTATGAGGTACCAGACTTGGTGACGGCCAAGATTGGTGGAAAGTAAGATCTATTAGAACGGTGTTCTTGTTGTTTTAGACAGATGCTGATTTTGTCGATAGTGCTAAGGGCGGTGCTACAGCTCTGGCGCCCTTGTCATGGGGTCATGACGATTTACGTGAGCTATTTCGTACCAAGTACACCAAACCCATAAAGACGTATTATCCCTACCCTCTGCATAACCCTTCCGCGCCAAACCCTACAAAACCCCCCGAAAGCAATGATCGCGGTGGTGGGGGTGGTGGTGGCCTTCCCAAATGGGTGGCTCCAGTTTTAGGTGTTGTTTTGGGCCTTATTTTCGTTACAGGTCTGGCTGTACTTTGGCTGCTGTGGCGTCGACGACGCGATAGGACCTACGCAACCAGCGAAGGTGTGACCAGCGATAACAGGAATCGTATTATGGGATGGATGTACGGAATGGGCTTACCAACCCAGAAAACAAATATGACAATGGCCTCGACGGAGATTGGAATCAATGACAAACATACGTCTGCAGCCGCTTTCTCCGAAGTGGGCGATTCAGTGACAGCTCCACCCCCGCATCCGGGAGTGGTGTATTCGGATCCTAAGGCGCAAGAATCTGGTGGGGTCCAGGTTCATGAAATGCAAGGTGCGTAGAAATTTTGCTCCCTTTTCCAACGGAACGTTTCCTATACTGACTTGTTTTAGCTGGACATGTCTCCGCGCCTCTTGAGCTACCCACGGAATACAATGTCGCTCCCACCTCACCTCGTACGCGAGTAGTTAGTAACACTTCAACCTTTAGAAGTCCAGTTTCCCCCGAACCACCTTCACCCCAGCCAAATCCAAACTTCTCACCCTCACAGCCCACCCATGTCCGAAATAACTCGTCTCTCTCTAGTGCTGCCTTCAACCTTTCCACCAGCAATGCGCCAATAGTTGAAGAGCAAGGTTCGCAAAGACGGGGATATGTATCTGGGTTTACAGAGGATTTTCCAAGTCCAGAGCCTGAGTCGTCTGATCAGACCGGCAGGCCCTTATAACAATCTTCCGCCAAGCAACCACCTTTTTCCTTTTACCGATATTTTCCTCCTTTAATTTTAGTGTTCATGGCGAATCTATAAAATTTTGCATTGTGACGGATATGATTTCGTCTTCTATTTTATGTTTTCCTCTTAATTTGCGCCGAATCTGCTCAGCTTTTTTAATTCAGTCTCAGCACTTCCCGATTCTTTAAGCCTCGGAAATTTTGTATTCGTCAACATCCATACCAATCCACGCATGTTAACTTACACTTCATTCCTCCTTAATTCCTAACCTATCCCAATCATTTATTTATTCCGAAAACCCACCCCATTCTCCGGTTTTACGTTTGAGGATACAGGCTTGCTTTTCAAGAGACTTACGCTGTAACAAAAATAAGACATCTTCTGCGATATATCTTCTGAGAGAATGTTTTCAAAATCCAAAAGACAAGGACTCATACGGATAGTATTTAATTTTTGTTAATTTCATTACGTTTGTTCATTTTTGCTGTCCTGCACCATATACGGACGGGCTCAACAGGCCTAAATATCGGCTTACCAGTAACTTCAACATTAAATCCCACGACAATGATATCACGATGAAGTTCAACCGGAAAGATTATATACATCTACACGTATTTTGTGCAAGCAGAGCTACTACGCACTCTTCTCGCTAAAGAAACACGAAAGCTACAATCACCGTGCTATCATAAGTTCCAACGCGCTCTCCAATCTAAACGAAATATATGCAGATACCATAATGCAAAACGAAATCCCGTAGGCTATATCAAAGCAAATGGGGTCCTAGAGAATAAAACAAATCCAAAGACCGGCATGTTGGAGAAGGATACACCATCAAAAGTGCAAAAAGAAAAACGTCACTTTTTTTTTTCAAATCCTCGCAAGGAAAGGGGTCTCCAAATCACCACCACGGCCTCCCACACGAGCCCATTGGTTGTTATTCTGTCTGCTAAGGATGCTCCTAATTTGCTCGACGGTGACTTGTCTCACTTCCGTTGCAGGGTTATAGCCCACTCCTGATAGCCTGGAGACCTCATTATCTGTCATCGGAGGATTTGCTAACCCGTCTGCACGCTTATACACAGACACCACAGCAGCACCACCCAGACCCAGGTTATGCTGTAGAGCGACTGTCGTGTAAGGTGCCAGTCTGTTATTCGCCCAACCTCTAAGTTGCCAGACCAGTTCTGCGCATTGGGCAAGACCAGTGGCGCCTAGAGGGTGGCCCTTGGAAATGAGACCACCGGACGGGTTGATGACGACACGGCCGCCATGTGAAATGTTTCCGTTACGAACGAATTCGCCAGCTTTACCGGGTTCGCAGAGTCCCAGGGCGTCAATGGTCACCAGCTCGTTAGCAGCGAAGCAGTCATGGAGCTCGCACACGCCAACACGGGCGACTGGTGTGTTTGCTTCGGCAAGAGCGGCAGCGACTGCACGCTTCGTCATCTGGAATCCGACGAGGTCCATAGAAGAAGATCCGAAGGTTTCGGCTTGGTCACTAAATGTCGGTGTAAGTAGGTATAGATGGCAATTGTGGTCGTAGCTTGCGGAGGAGAATCGAAGAGTGTCCCAAGGTGAGGGTTGCTTACGTGACTATTGCTTGTCCTGCAATTTCAATAGCTTTGCTCCTGCACTCGGGATGCTCATCCAGCCACCGTTCTGAGACGAGGACAGCAGCAGCGGCGCCATCGGAAGTCGGGCAGCTGGTTATGAGACAGAATATTAGCCATTTATAATCCTGTGTAATATATGGATAGGGCTAGGGCCAAACTAAGGGAGTGATTCACCATTGCAGCTTTGTGACTGGGCCATAAAGTGCCGCACTCTCCTTGATCTCATCAAGTGTGTATACGGTCTGGAATTGACTGTAGGGGTTGTTGGCACTGTGTAGGTGGTTGACTCTGGCAATTTCGGCTAAATCATCTGGTACAGCATCGTGTCTTGATAGGAAATAGATAAGTTAGCTGGACATGGTCAGAGTAGAATAGTTGCTTCGCGCAGGCCGGGGAATCTAGGGTATTACTTTTCAATGTATTCCAAGCCGGCGTTGCCGAACAGGCTGATATTTCCCGGCTCGCTGTTTGGATTCAGGTCGAACATCTTCTCAGCATAGAGGCCCTGAGGGAGGGAACGGTCGGTGAAAAACTTCTTTAGGCGACCAGGCATCATCTTTTCAAAACCAATGACCAAAGCGACATCTGCGCCGCCCAGGCCGAGGGATTGGCGGGCAAGATACAAGCCCGACGAGCCAGTCGCGCAGGCATTGTTGACATTTATAATCGGGATACCTGTCATACCTGGTTCTCGATAATATTATAAGCACGGGCTTCATTTCTATACACAGAAGGGAGATTATCGACAGCGGATGCGACCGGAAAGGAATTACGTGAATATATATATAAACGGAATCAAAGAAAATGGGTGGCCGGTTTACCGAACTGATAGAAGACTCTCTGGCCAGAGGTCGAGTCGCCATAGGCATAGCATGCAAATCCCTGCTCAACATCGTCGTATGTGATTCCAGCATCCAAGAGGGCTTTTGTGCCAGCCTCAAGACCCATCTGGGGATAATCTCTCTTGGGATGTGGCTTGAGGAAAGGCGACATGCCCACGCCTAGCACATAGACGCGATCGCGGGGTTGACGCCGTGACTGAGGAGTCATTGTCGCGGGAATAGATGCGACGGGTAGGAGGGAAATAGAAGGCCCTGAAAAGAATATCGACGTTCGACAACAATGCTGGAGAGAAAAAGTGACAAACTCCAAGGCGAGGATGATATATATTATATATATATAATGAAGCTTGAAGAAGATTGAAATTATTACAGTAAACTTGGCCCGGCCAAGTTAACTTTTTCCTTCTCAGTTTCGGAAGTTTGGCGAGAGTCCACAGCTGCTCAAGAGATCTCACTACTGATTTGCCCCTTCATATGGGGAGTTTGGTGTTAGAGCCAGAGCTGGATAACAAAAGCGGGACTCTGGGAGTCTGGCAAACACTGCAACAGCCGGAGCCCCGAACAGGTGGCGTTGTGGGCATTTTTGGAGCAAGAATAACAGCCGGAACCAATCCGCGAGCCGAGGTGTGGATAAGCTGGGCAGTTATATCAGTTATGTTGGACAGAGTAATCCGTAGTGATCCTTGGGATGGTTTGGGCTGCGGGAGAACGGAGCAAGTATCTCCAGAGATATATATAAATAAGGTCGTCATCATATCCTTCTGTTCATCGGGTGAGGAATGAGAAAAAAGTTACGGATTAAAATATACATGAGGTTGAGATGAGGTTGACGATAGGCGGCTTAGTCAAGATATAAAATGGACTTCCAATCCATATGTTTGCCCCCTACTTGTAACTTACAGCCGAGGTGTATATATAGCTATGTATCTAGATATTTCCAAGGTTGCCTCCCCTTTAAAAGATTATTTGATTGTGATACCTACAATAACTTGCTGCAAGCATATACAAGTCAAACAATGTCCCAACGTCAAGAGAGAGAAGATAAAAGGTATTCTTTCATAGCAATTGTGTCGATGTTAGGTCGGTGTTGGTAGATATATTTATATCTATCTATATCTATATCTATATTGTCTTCCTCTTGGTTTCCGCTGATAATGAGCACAGTTATCATGACGCATGGTATGGTATCAATCATGACTGTACGGACTACGGGCATGGATGATTAGCCCTCTAACCCCCAGTTTTTTCCACATGAAAAATTCGGCAAAAAATGGGCCACAAAACGCGAGCCAGCCTAGGTTATAGAAGCTCTCGCGACCCCGGAAATTTGCTAGTTGCCCGCTAAACTGCGCCAATTGACTCCTGAGCCAATTGAAAGGAGGTTATGATCCCTCTGTCCTCTCCGCATTTGAGTCCTCAATCGCTATAATATGTACCTGAGAGTCGCAATTCTTCTCAGTTTCAAGCTTAAATAAAGGATAACATCAACGCAAGTCCAAAACTGTGCCCCTGAAATACAGCGACGGTGATGTTTGATTTGTGTGTATAATAGCTAGTTACAGCTATACTGATGCCCTAGATTTACGGCGCACACGACAACGATTTCAACAAAGAGCTAGAGGAAATCCTTTGTCGACTTCAATTATATCGTTAATATATCTAATACCTAACTAGGTACTCTGTAGGTACCTATCTTTTATTCCTTTTATTCCTTTTGTTCATTGTCTTTTTATCTTTTTACCTTTATCATTTCACTATTTCGCCGTGGCTGCCGTCAAGCGTGCAGGCGCTTCTTTCTTTCCTCAACCCCTTAACTCTTCAACTCCTCCTCCTCCTTCCCCAGCTCGCGAATAAACAATAACAACAAACAACAACAACAAATAAATCCTTCTATATTCTTTTCATCTTTTCATATTCTTCTCTTCTCCTCTTCTTCTGCTTGATATCAATCATTCCTCGTCGTCTCTTTATTTCCCTGAAGCTAAGCATCATCAACAGTCATTAGCATTACCACTAGTATATCTTCTCTCTCGCTCTTCCTATTCGCTTACCTACCGTCAAGTTGGAAAGCCACTGTTATTTCCTGTTTGCTGCTCTTATTGAGCCCCCAGACTCTCGCTTTATCACAGGCAAAGAAAAGCTCATCGCTGTCAAGGACCCCACCTAGTTAAGACCCACTACGGCCTCGTTATCCTCTTGTCCTGTTATCCTGCTGGCCTTGTTGCTTTTTTTCTCTTTTTGCTGAGCTGTTGCTTTTGATACCCCCTTTTCTCTACGGCTTCCACGTCAATTTGTCGCTATGACTTCTCCATTGTCTTCCACTCCGGTCGAAATCTTGGACAGCCCTTTAGCTCCGGCTCCCGCAGCCAATACCATTCTAACCCCGCTACAATGGAAAACGCTGCTGGCCCTGGCAGATACTGTTATCCCCTCCATCAGATCAAAAAGTGCCGGCGGATGCCCGAGTGACTGTATGATCAATGATGCAGAGTTTGCACTTGCAGCCCATCACCTCCAGTCCATTAATGACGCTTCTGCACACTCCGACCTCGCCGTCCGGTTCCTCGCGGAAAATGCTTCCTCCGTTCCTGAATTCAAAGAGAGCATTTGCCGTGTGCTCGGTCAGCAAATCCCAGAAGAGGCTAGGCGGGGTATCAGCGTCATACTCAACGCCCTTAATAGTCGTCCCGTGGCGCTTGCCTTGACCGGATACGCTGCCCCTATTCAGTGTCAGCCTCATCGTGTTCGTGAAGCAATTTTTCGGGGCTGGGCTACTTCAGTTCTTCCACCAATGCGCACTTTATATCGTTCATTGATTATGCTCTTCCAAAAGGCATGGATTCCTTTGAGTCCTACACTCCCTGCTATTATTGGTTTCCCCAGAGTACCGGTCAATTTCACTCCTGTTGAAGGCTATCCTTACGAATTTCTGCAAATCCCTCCTGGAGACAATACCGAAACTATCGACACTGATGTAGTCATCATCGGTAGCGGCTGTGGTGCCGCTGTGGCGGCAAAGAATCTTGCGGAAGCGGGCCACAGAGTTATCGTGGTTGAAAAATCTTATTACTGGTCTGAGAAACATTTCCCCATGACAATGAAGGAGGGAACCTCGAATTTGTTCGAGAATGGAGGCGCCAATGTTTCTGATGATGGCTCCGTTGCCATCGTCTCGGGTTCAACATGGGGCGGCGGCGGAACGGTTAACTGGTCGGCGTCACTACAGACACAGAACTACGTTCGTCAAGAATGGGCAAAGAAAGGAATGCCATTTTTCACCTCTACGGAGTTTCAGAAGTCTCTTGATCGTGTTTGTGATCGCATGGGTGTTAACACGGAACATGTCAAACACAATAATGCGAACCGTTTTCTACTTGAGGGTGCAAGAAAACTGGGCTATGCTGCCAAAACAGTCCCACAGAATACTGGTAATCAGGAACACTCTTGTGGACATTGTACCCTGGGCTGTGGATCTTGCGGCAAGAAGGGCCCCCAGGTGACCTTTTTGGCAGACGCTGCCCGCGCTGGAGCACAATTTATCGAAGGTTTCCACGCCGAGAGAATATTGTTTAGAGAGGGCAATGCTGGGAACTGTCTTGCTCATGGAGTTGAAGGAACCTGGACTTCAAGGGACATCAATCACGGCGTCAATGGAGAGCCTGTTATTAAGCGCAAGGTTGCAATCAAGGCCAAAAAGATCATTGTGGCGTGCGGTTCCTTGCAAACCCCCCTGCTGTTGCTCAGAAGTGGCCTGAAAAATCCACAGATTGGGCGTAATCTGTACTTGCACCCAGGTGAGTTCACGCCCCAATTGGCGTTCTCGATGGCAAGTTGGATTTTCATGCAAACGCTAACCCTTGGTTAATTTGTAAAGTTATTTTCCTGTCTGCCGTATTTGGACAAGAGATAAAGCCGTGGGAAGGCGGCATTCTCACCTCTGTGGTGAACGAGTTCGAAAATATGGATGGCCACGGCCACGGGGCGAAGATCGAAACAGTAACAACAGTCCCATCGTTCTTCCTCCCCATGTTCCCTTGGACCAATGGCTGTGACTATAAACGCGTTGTTTCAAATCTTCGCAACACGGCTGGGTTTATCACTCTCGCTCGCGAACGATATGGTGGCAGAGTTTATCCCGACCCCATCGATGGCAGATGTAGAATTTCCTATACCCCCTCTCATTACGATAGAAAAAATATGATGGAAGCAGTTATTGGAGCTGCGAAAATTGCCTATGTCTGCGGCGCTCAAGAAATCCACACAACCAGTCGCGACATTCCATCATTCATTCGCCCAGAACGTTCAGCGACTGAGTCATGTGGACCCGAAGCAGGCGTCAATCATGCTGCATTCCAAGCCTGGATCAAAAAAGTGCGCCATACTTATTCTCCCTTGGCCCCCGAACGCACCATGTTCGCAAGCGCCCATCAGATGGGTACCTGCCGCATGGGCACATCGCCGAAAACAAGCGTCGTTGATCCTAGTGGAAAGGTCTGGGGAACTGAAGGGCTTTACGTCGCGGATGCGTCTGTTTTCCCAAGTGCTAGCGGTGTCAACCCGATGGTGACGAACCTGGCCATTTCAGACTGGACCAGCCAGAACATTGCGAAGGTCCTAAGCAGCGAAAGGGCTCCCAGTAGGCCACGGCTTTAGAAGAAACCGATATGAGGACTTGGAATCGAAAATATCTATCAGGTCAACCGCCCATTGTAATATATGTGTTACCTGGCGTCTATCCAGGCTAAGGATAACATTGTTCCACCCAAAGCTGGGGGTTAACTGGATGGCGGCTCTTCCTTCCCCTTTGCCTCCTATTTTTATCTCAACAACCTCACTCTTTTCTTCTTCCTCGCCCGCATCATGTAAATAGTCTGGGTAGATGAAGAATACATATTATTATTGACCAAAAAGAGGACTGATTCTATTTCATAAGAGCGGTAACCCGCGTAACATAAACTCCGTCGTAATCCCGTAGCGACAGTGGAATGTCAGCCGGTGGAGAGGTCCACATCAATGGAAGTCAAGAGCGCAGCAGGACAACACGATATTGGAAACAGGAGAACAGTTGAAAAAAAGGAAAAAGGAAAAAGGGAATTAAATAAGGAAAGGTCGGAGTAGATCATCCATGGATATATCGGCTTAGGGTTGGACGGCCACGTGATATCGAGGTCGCCATCACCGTTAGCAACCTCCATATTCTTTTCAACGGTTCAACCCGTTTCCTTTGTTCGAACATACAAGCTTCAACGTTCGTTCTATTATACTTTGGGGGAAAAGCCCAACGTGAAATTTTGTGTATGGGGGAATGTCACGTTCGGCCTCGGAAATGGCAGAGTTAACTAACAGAGCTCTACTATTGCGTGATGGATTCATCTAAACTGCAACAAAGATTGCCTCTTCAAGCAGACAACTCGGCACGTTCCTGGAACCACCCCGCTTCTCTCACTTATCTGAGGGAAACAGTTGTCTAAGCTCCATGGAGTTTCCAATAGATGCTATAGTTCATGAGGCATGAAATAGCGTCATCACTGTGTACTTTGTTCGCAACCTAACTCGCGTGATCCAGCTATAGGAAGATGAGGATATTCCCTCCCTTGTCGTCGCCTTCTGCGAAAAGTATAAAAGTTTCTACATCGCTTTTTCTTTTCTTTTCTTTTCTTTCTTTCTTTCCTATTCCTTGTCATAACGCTCTTTTTAACCGTTTTTCTTTAAGCTGTTTCCTTTCTCATCTGGTTCACTTACGCCTCTTTCTTGCTTATGCAGCTTTGATTATTGCACTGGCTGCATATATTCACATACATATATATATATATACTCTACATTTACATGTTGGAAAGTTAAAACCAACAAAGTCATCTCAAGTGGTTCATACATGCCCTTACACACCAGCAGTTTCTGGAGTTGAGACTGGTCTCTTTCACGGTTCTAGCCTGCTACTCGAGGAGACAGGATTTCACAATTCGCAACTTCTGCTCGGATTTTTTGAGCTGGTTCTCATTGTCTGAAGGAAGATTCTCCCTTTGATATCTCTTTTTTTTTTACCCTTCTATCATAGAATCATAGAAGCGCACCTTCTACACCCTCCGGAAAAGGAACGCGGAAATTTCAAACGACCAACATACATCGAATCTCAAAGGTGATCAAAAGTGACCTGTCCCCATTTAAGCTCTTCTAAATCAATTCTCTCTTGGGTTTTCGATTCATTTGACGCAGGACGAGAGCACACAATGTTTTCTTCTGATGCAATCAACGAGTTAAATTTCTCGGCGAAATGCCAACTAGCATCTGTCTTATATAGTAATATAACGGTTAACAGTCAAACATGTGACCCACAGACGGGGAGGAAACTGTCCCCTGCTTTGCTTTCCTCGCGGAGGATGACATGGAATAAACTGTGTTCGCTCCACAAGAATCTCAAATCTGACTTAATCGAGCACTTACTTAGTTTGATTAAGTGTGAAGTCGGGGACAGAATTGATACCTACGACAAACAGCACAAGAGCCTGAAAAAACAGCTAGTGAACGACCTACAACAGTTAAACAACATGTGGATGAAAGACAAAATTTTTGCTAAGAAATACGTCTACCGGACCGAAAAATGGCTGTATCAAAACAATCAGTGCGACGCCTGCATAGTTGTGCGAGTAGCACAGAACCGCGCGGCCTTGGAAAATCTTCGCACGTTTCTAGTCACCCGTGCCCCACCGCGCCAGGTACCACCTCCCAGACTGCTATTTTGGGTGACGATGTTTTTGAATTGCCATGACGATAAAGTTTCCCCCGCCGACGGCGAGAAGTGTAAGCTGTCCCGATCAAAATCGATGCCACATACACAGAGCCGGCGGCCACCAACTGAGCCTGCGCCAGAGCATCAACCCAAAACTGATTGGACAGCGGAGGCGACGGCTACAATCGAGAGATGGCAACTGCTTAGCGGGTCTACTGCGGCAACTACAAGCGAAAGTCGTCCTGCTTATGATCCGGATGGCTATACTCGCACAAAAATAACTCGGTCACTGACCCTGGGTCGTATGGAGGATCATAAACGACCTAGCCGTGCTCATCAGCCGCTACGCCGGGACCTATACAACGACAAATCCAACTCTAATATTAACGGTCGCGACCAAGGCCGTGGCCACGGCCACGGAAATCATAACACTAGTGATCATGGCACCAGCAACCAGCCCAGGAAGCTAGACGAAGAACTGTTCTCCCCCAGCTGCAACCAACGTGGCAACTCTCCTTATCGTAACTCAGAAATACTACGATCCCGACGCCACTCAGTCGTATCCGTCTCCTCTAACTATAGCGGCTCGCCCCCGACCACCCCAGCTATAGAGCAGTCCACAGTCGGCATAAATCGCTATAATGACGTGCTGTTTTCGCCTGCTCCTAGTGTTAGTCGTACTGCTACAGCTGCTGGTATAGCTGCTTCTGAGCCAATCGGAGGACGTACAGGGTATTATAGCAGCAATGGCAATTTCGATACAGATCACGAACCCGAACCCGATCTTGAACCCCAACCCGATACGGATATCGATATTGACATCAACAGCGGAAGAGACAGAGCCAGAGCCAACGACTTCACGGGATCTGATGGGACGAAAGTGACGCTGGAGTTGGAAGATGACCCTCTAGAGACGCCAGAGGATTCAGATTCGGAGTGGGACGATGATTCAGTTCATGATAGTGATGAACGCCATTCTCATTCCTATGCCAGTGATAGTGATAGTCATGGTTGTGATATTGCTAATCAGGAGCCATTGAATTTTTATTCAATAGAGCTAGACCCGGTGTATGAATTTGGAGGACTGGCGCCGCCCAAGGGTGCAGCATCGTGAGCTTCCGTCCTCACCACGTGGAATGGATTTTTTGAGGAACGGGGAGAGGATTGAAATGACGCTGCCATTCCTGCCCCCCGTTGATTCTTTTCACTTCTCCCAGCCCGCCCTTCGTTTTCCTTTTTTTCTGCTTCTTCAATTTTCCGGCCTTCACAACTCATTTCTTTGTTTTATCGGTGGTTGCCTTTGACGAATGGCGAATTTTGATACCCAACCGTCTGCCTTTTTTTATTTATATCATAGCCTTTATGCTTCTACCTACTCCATATTATAATAGTTTTCTATGAATCAAACCAAACAAATTACAAATACTAAATAACAATAACAATAACATAAGAGAATAATAAGAATTATTATTAGAGTTAACTATAGATAAAAATTAGTGTTGCTATTTTTTTGTTTCCGTTTTCTCGTTGTTATACATGTACAGTACATACATTAGTTAGGTGAAAAAGCCAAGGCAAAGGGTTGACGAGGCAAAAGAGAAAGAAAGAGGAAAGGGAGATAATAATCTTGAAGAGAATAATAATAATAAGCAAATAAGGAGAAAAGGAAGAAAGAAAAAAAGTAATAAGAATTGAATGGAACGGAATGGAAGAATAAAAATAAATAAATAAAAGTTAATGGGTTAAAAGGGGAGAAGAGTTTTTGAAGCGCGCACAGCCTATCCATGTGTTGCTATTAATACCCATCAATAATCAGAAAGGAAAAAGAGCGCCTGGAACGGGAAAAGTGGGCTAATCCAATGATGGCAAATAAACCACGCGCCCAACGCCGTGAATTAAGAGGCGATAGATAAAAATTGAAAGAGAGAAGGGGTTAAAAAAAGATGAATTTTGTTTGAAAGGGGAAAGCCAAATGAAAAAGAAATGGGGGCGCCAAAACATAACGAGTGAGTGAGCATGAGAATGAATAACCAGATGTCGACATTAGGTAATAAAGGGGGGCAAAAAAGTGTGGTGAAGAATGTAATCGTAAAACCAAGTAACGCAACACAATATACAAGGGAATATTAAGCGCTATCTGGGGAAATTAAGGGTTAATAATAACCAACCCGAACCGGGGGCAGTGGACAACAATATGCAGCAGGAAAATGAGGGTCTGTAGAATAAACGAAAAGTCGATCCCAATCTTTTCGTGGTCCCTTTTTGTTTAAAAAAGATAAAAAGCAAAAAAAAAAAAGAACAGTTTTATTTCTGCCGTATGCTCCCGTTGAGACGATGGCTGACAGCTTTCAAACCCTCCGCCTGTGGAGAAAATGAAGGAGTCTTCCGGCAAACACTACGAGCGAGTAGGTTACGTGAAACAGACTCATCCTCTTCTCTAGCAGATACTGGGTTCGCTTGAACAGCAGCGCATGTTGGCTTTTCATTTTCTTGGTCGATTAATTTCTGCACAGCGTTCCGCGACCGCTCATATCGAAGAGTGACGTCACCGCCCGTCCAACGGGTACTTAGGAACCGGTCCCAAAAGGTGAAAAACGGCTGAGAGAAGTTGGTTTTGATGCCCCAGCTTTGGTGATGGATGTCATGGTAGGCAGCGTTGTTAGAGGTGACATGTTGGAGGGGGTCAAAGGGGAAGGCATAGCCGCAGTGATCATCAACCGTCTTGATTGTTGAGCATGTGAAAAACCAAATTCCCTGGCGGGTGCTCATTCCTGTGAAGATAAATGCAACGCAGCCTCCAGCGGTATCGAGAAGGAAACCTTCGAATGGGTGGTTGTACAATGCGCCAAAGGCGTAGGGCACGTATAGGCGATGATGGCGGGAATGGAGGGTTGCTAGAAGATTGTTTTATAGTTAGGTGTCTGATTTCGACGGATATGTAAGAGGACAAGGACGGGCCTTACTGTACAGCCATTTGTTCAGGTGCATTGCGCGGTGCCAAAAGTATTGCCATGTGTCCATGATAAACGCCGCGAGGACGAATTGCACAGTGGGTATTAGATACCAGTAAATGATGCTGGCTACACTGGTTTCCCAGCTGGCAAACGCAGGCGCAACCACAGATTTTCCAGCGGTGGTTAGAACATTTTGCGTCAACCACGAATATCGACCACCCGAAATTGCCGCAGCCAGCATCGGGTACGAGGACAGCTTCTCGGCTAGTCCTAAGGCATCGATTCCAACCACAGCGAAAACACGGGGGATCATATGCTGGACGATTCGCAACCGCCTAGCCCAGAGCGCAACGTTGTATTCATCCTTCCCCGCATATTGAGGCTTATCAAAATAGCCCAACAGAACACCGCTGACAAGTTGGATCGCCTGTTGCACAATAACATCCCGAACAACTTCCCGCCGTGTGACACGGTTCCGTTTTAAAATCTCAGCGGGGGTATGCAGACGGTACTGGGGGAAATAGTCGTTGACGTCAATCCAGTGAAAGATCAAGGACACCGCCCAGTATGCTATTATAGTGCTGATTTGGCCCAGGGCACTGTCGGGAAGCGGAGGGATCAGGGGCTCACGGGGAGTGAGGGTGTAGGACGGCAGAGGCGGCAAATCTAAGTAGGCCGTTGCATTGGCCATCTTGAAGGTATGGATGGCAACAAGAGTCGAGCGCAAGAGACCCAAACCCAGACCCAAACCCAACGGGCTCCAGCGGAGGGCAGCCTTCGGGTCGATTACCCAAGAGACGAGAGCGGTCGAGGAGGAATTTGATTTAAGGGGTGAGGCAGAATGGAGAGCGAATTTAGCAGCAAGGTTGGTAGGGGGCGGCGGCGGGGGGGATGAGGGCTATTTTAAATGCGAAGGCCGCCTGGTATTTTGTTGTTGTTGATGTTGATGTAGTTGTTTTTTTGAATTCTTATTCGAGTTGGCTGACGAGTCGGATGCGGTAACCAACAATGAGATGAAGGGGAGAGGATAGGATAAATAGGAAATATTAGAGGGAGCCGGGAGAGTCGGGAGAGTCGGAATTAAATATTGGAATTAATAGAATTATTGGAATTTATTGGAGCTGGTCCAGGGATCAAAGAGTCAGGCCAGAGTCTAGTGGTGTTATAGCGCCAAGGCGGGATTGGGGGGAAAACAGAGCAGATTAGAGCAAGAACAAAGAAGGTAAAGGAAGGGCAGACAGACTGAAAATAAGAGGATGAAGAGATCAAGGGAGTGAAGAGAAGAGAAGAGAGGCAGAATTATTAAAAGGTTGAAGATAGAAGATAGCAGGTTTGAAGATCTGAAGATTTGAAAGTTTGAAGTTTTTTTTTGATATACAGATTCCACAAAAAAGAGACAAGGAAAAGAACAACGGCTGAGTAATCAGTAATCACGGGGGGAAACATGTGATCGGCGGCTCGTATTCCCAACTCCGGCAACACGCCACTGATGAAATGGTTAGATAGTTGGATAGTTACTCCATAATAATATAGGCAGATAATACGGAGTAATCTGTACGGAGTATCTATGTAACTAATTATATAACCTATAACAACTCTCAACTCGTACTCGGGAGATTTACCAGAAAGAGAAACCAGTAAGAAGTTAAATATTTAGTCCATTCCATCTCTCAACAACCCAAGGATATTTTTAGACAAACAAAATTAAATTATATAACAAACAAACAAACATAATACGGAGACATACGCAGCAGTAACTTAAAATACATAACTTCCATAACTTGAACGCGTTTTCAAGATTCAATTCAAGAGGAATTGCGTAAATCAGGCAGGCTGTCAAGCACAATCGTCGGTCTCCGTCTGAACCCCGCGAGCCTAGCGTCCAAGGTCGATCGATTATACTCAGAGATATGTGGGAGGAGCTTCTCCTGCTGCTGCGGGCGCTCGAGGTAGAGGCATTTCACAAAACTAGTAATATGCTCTGCTGGCCGGCTGACGAGGAGATTATTATAATTATTACTATCCCGCGCATGGTCATGGCGATGGCGATATCTATCCTGGTCCAGCAGCGCGTCAATCATCCGTGAGATAGTTGGGATGAATAGGGGACTCGTGTTTTCGCGCTGGGCAAGGTGTCTGGGCAGAATCCGAGTATTTCTTGCCTCCAGCTCTGTTTTGGTTAGGGGGTACCCAATTTTCGGGTCGAAATGTTCCTCCATCAATACACAATCCCAGCTGACGACGTTGGGGACCTGCACCTTGGGACCATCCACCGAGAGAAAGTAGAGCTTTTCGGGCCAGAGACTAATATGGATGGGTTCGCGCGTTAATCGCCGAAGCCTGGGCACTTGGTTTACGTGGGAGTCGTTGAAGCGGGCTAATAGGTCCTGCTCGGCGTGTTCCCACTCCCCCGACGCAATGAATACTGAAACGATGTTGTCGAGCTGCGAGTCTCGCACGAGGAAGTCATAGTCCTAACAAATCATGGCCCCTTATTTAGTAGTGATACCCTGCTTGAATTGAATTGACTTGACTTGACTTTGACTTGAAAGGCAGAAATACAATTGGGGCTACCGGAATACCCATCCATAGCATCGCACACTGCTCCACGAGGACAATAGGGTGGTTGTGTCTGTCGAAGATAGAGCAGACATCGTCCAGATATCCTGCTGGCAATTCCCCTATTATTGTTGACTGGTTCATGTTCCGCAAGTTATTATAGAGGATATAAATAAATATCTCATGAAATAAAATAAAACAGCTGCTTGTCAGGTTCAAATAAATACCACAATTAATTCCTTGACCACGCTCCAATAAAGCCCTAGCGAATTAAAATATCCCAAACAACTCCCCAGAATAAATATCGTTTTATAGATAAAACAGTTGCGTTCTGGTGAAACAACAAATATTGGTATAAATATATCCCATCCATAAGGTTACCTAATATCCATTTTCAAGTCACAGGATCCAGATCCCGTGATCTTCGCCCTATTTGGTCTAGCGTCTTCCCCCCACCATCGCCAAAAAAGGAAGAATGAAAAAAAAAAAAAAAAAAAGGGAACAAAAAAAAAGAAGAAAAAGAAAACATAACCAACTTTTTATTTCTTTATTAACCTATCTCATCTTCCACCACCAATACACGGTTAACTCTTTCATTTCTACTTCCATACTACTCTCTACTCTCTGTGCCAGTCGCATACCCCCATTGCTGCTCTCTCGCTCTTCAAACCTCCCTATATCCAGATATCAACCAAGCAAGCCACCATGATTATCTATAAGGTCAGCCTTCGTACCCCGCTCTACGAAACACCCCTCTTTTTGAGTGTCTACGAGATATATACCTATACAACAACAACAACAACAATGGCACAACAATAACAGAAACAACAGCAATAAGAAGAAGAAGAAGAAGAAGAAAACTGACATTCATTCTGCGCAGGATATCCTCACCGGTGACGAGATCATCTCCGACACCTGGAACCTCATCGACACCCCCGGCGGAGTCCTGTGGGAATGTAACTGCAAGAAATATGTCCAGGGCAAGGAGAATTTCAGTCAGTCAACCCCCTTAAAAACTAAATATATACAATAGTATACCCTTTCTCGAGTCTCCCTTTCTTGTCACGAGAGTCCATTTTATTTGCTTTGTTGTTCAACTTAATGGAACCTCTCCCCCAAGTTCATCGCTGACTAAGCTTGATGGTATATAGAACTCGACGGCGCCAACCCCTCTGCTGAAGACGGCGCGGACGATGATTACTCTGGTGAAGGCGGCGGGGAGATGGTTCACGATATCGAGGTTGCCTTCCAGCTCAATTGGCTGAAACCAGACGAATCTGGCAATGAAACCAAGCCCACCAAGGACCAGTTCAAAGCCCACCTGAAGTGTATGTTACAGGATAATATAACATCCCCCCCCCTCCCCCCTTTTTTTCATTTTCCAGGGCATGTCTGACTCGGATTCGCGCACCAAAAACAATAGCATATGTCAAGAAAGTAAACAACGCCCTTAAGGAGAAGGGCGCCAGCGAAGAAACCATCAAGGAATTCCAGGCCGGCGCCGCCGGTGCCGTCAAGAAGATCCTCGCCAACTACGACAACTACGACGTCCTCATGAGCTCATCCATGAGCGGTGACGGAATGTAAACTTTACCCTTCCCCATCAATATCTTTAACCTTACATCTCCTGTAATATATATATCTAACCTTGAATCGCTAGGCACGTTCTCATTGATTTCCGTGAAGACGGCGTCACCCCCTACGCCACCGTCTGGAAGCACGGTTTGGTTCCAGAGAAGGTCTAAAACAGGGGGAGAGACGCGAGGGAAACCTGCTCAACCATCCATTTTATAATTATCCTATCATAGCCAATTGCAAAGGATCGCCCCCTCCCGGCCTGGCCTTCACCCTCATGATCATGAAAACCAACCCCCTTTGTCACCCACATCCAACCAACCAACCAGCTCCTC
This sequence comes from [Emmonsia] crescens, assembly GCA_002572855.1. Classification (NCBI taxonomy): domain Eukaryota; kingdom Fungi; phylum Ascomycota; class Eurotiomycetes; order Onygenales; family Ajellomycetaceae; genus Emergomyces; species [Emmonsia] crescens. The sequence goes on along the minus strand of PDND01000138.1, from coordinate 55,157 downwards.
CAAACTCACCCCTATTCTCTCCCCTGGGTTCGAAGTAATTTGGTTCAGCTAAATCCTTCTATTCCGTTTTCCGTGCTCCGTCTTCTACCCATGCATTCCCCATGCTCACCGCTCTAGCTCTTAACTACTAAACGCCCCACGATATTAAAGCAACCCTAGTTTTAAAAGAAAAATATATTTCTTTCCTTTTACAAAAAAAAAAGAGACATCATAAATTAAAGTAGGGGAGTAACATGAAATAGAAAAAATATATATATATATATCATTTAAACTTCATAAGTTAATAAGGTCTTGGTGAATGTGCAGCATACCTGCTCATTTGAAGGGGGGGGAAAGATTTACATATTTCATAATTCGTATAATCATCCATTCTCGCTGAAATGAATATATATATACATATATATACTGCGTAAGAACGAAATGGAGATATATTATTTACACACAAATCCAATCATAACAACTTAGAATGATTTCTTTCCCGTTTGGCTTTCCTCTTACGTGTATATCTGATGAAACATTTACCTAACCACAAAAGAAGGAGGATATCATATAACCAACCAGAAAGCCAAAACTCGCCCAACAGTCCCCAACTTCCCTCAAAACTCCCACTCCCCATCCAAATCCACCTTCCCCTCCTCATCCATGAAACCCACCGTGCCGGTCGTAGTATCATCAGCCGCTAACCCCAAATCCCGTAACACGGCGTCTGTTTCATCATTACTTCCAGCAGGACCATCACCACCACCGCTAGTATCACCAATCATCACACTCCTACCCGTCCCCGTCCTCGTTCCCGCCCCCGTGCTCGTTCTTGTGCTTGTCCCGCCAGTATTAATGCTATCAAGATGCATCAAGCCATCAACGACAGGCAGCGATGGGCCGAAGACGGCATCCCATTGGTCCCAGTCGAATTGGAGGTTGTGCGGGTCTAGTAGGGGGCTGGAGTTGGGGCTGGGGGTCCGGAAGATGGGGTTGCGGTTGGTTTGGATATCGATGTCGATGTCGGATGCGGTGGTCATGGGCATGGGGATGTCGGGTGGTGTGAGGGTCTGAGGTGAAGTAAAGGCGGGGAGGTTAAGGGGGTCATTATTGCTGAGATTGCTGGTGTTGTCGTTTGTGGCGGTGGTGGGAATGGTGAATGGTCCAGGCGGTATAGTAGTGTGGGTGGTGGGAGGGAACTGGTATGGGGACGAATCGTTGATAGTAGCACGTGAGAACGGGGAGGAAGATGGCCAGGGTGATTTGGTAGTGTCGTCCGTCCGTGGGGATTGAGAGGTAGGGGGATATGGGAATGGAATATTTGTTTGTGGATTTGTAGCTGTCGTGTGTTCGTAAGAAAAATGGTTGTCTCCCAGCTGGGTATAGGGATGTCTCCCTTGAATTGTGGTGTCTCCTTTTTGTGTATTGTCCTTCCCACTCTGCGCCCGCGCTCGTTCTCGCTCCCGCTCCCGTTCCCGCTCCCATTTCATCGACTGACTATTACTGTGAATCTTATGGTCATACGGCTCCTTGATGAGCGTATAATAACTATCTGTGAAACTCTGGACCGCAGACCCCCGACGTTCCTTAGGAACTTGCGCAGATAGATGCCTGTTAATCGGGCGCTGAGCCTCCGCCTGTGCCTGCTCAGTCCAAAGCACGCTCGGATCAAGGCCTGCTTTCAACCAGGCTTTCTCCCGCAGGCGCCGCATCATGTCCCAGGCTTCACGGCCGCCGTCTCTGAGGGGTCGAGAGGTTGATATACCATCCTCGCCGCCCACGACGCCGCCATCAGGGCCAGAAAGGGAGAAGATCTTGTCGATGAAGGCGCGGGATTTGGGTGCCTCTGCAGTTTGCGGGCGTTCGTACAGGTCGATAAGCATGATCCTGTGGATTCTGTTAGGACGAAAAATAAATTATTTATAGATGGGAAACTGGTTGACATACATTGTAGCATGCATGGGTTGATGGTTCCTGAGACTAATTTTAGTTTATGTTACTCCATATATTGAGGCGAGTTGATAAGGACTAACCCTGGCCAGCTCCATTGGAATGGCTGAAAATCGGGATCAGTAGCCAGGAGGATGAACTTTTCCATGAAACCATGGCAATGACGAAGAGCCCTGGCTTAGGTTAGCAATCATAATATCAAAACCGCCAAGACCTATATCTAAGTCTACATCGAGGAAGATATATGTATACATACCGCTGACGAGCAACCGGCCATATTTTGCTTTTGGCATTTTTCAGGAAAGGCTGATAAGCAACGCAAAAGGCCTAGAGCGCGTGTTAGCACAAAAACAAATGAGGAGACGAATAAACTACCTTATCAACGAAAAGAGAAAGTAATATCCTAGCCCACTTGTGAAAAGCAACCAAGACGGGGGAATGATACTGCTCTAGACAGCTAGGGCCGACCTCAGATGTATTAGAATCACTAGAGTCCATAGCTGTAGATGATGAACATGATGGTGTGGAGTGGTAACCGTGGCCATCTTCTGGGCTCTCAGATTTCGACACGGGTATCCTATCCACTATTGCATGTAAGTCAGATTGAAGTTCAATAAGAATTGTACGCAGAACTTCCATATCCCGTCGCGTAACTGGTTTGGTTCCCAGTTGAATCTTCAGGATCTTTCGAATCGCCTCTGAGGTGAAGAATTAGCACGCATCTAACCATATTGCAACGAAGCGAAACGATAGCACAAGGGGCGGACTAACGAGCCATAACATATTTCCCTTTGGCACATAGATAATACACGTTCACCATGGATGAACCTCCACAAATATTCGGGTCATTTGGACAGTCCGGCTTCCGCTCATTGTTATTAACCATACGTTCGTACTTCTCTGCCTCCGGGGTGTCTAAAAGGGTATCCTTAACCTCGCTTGTAACGCGTACGTCCCAGTAATTTTCATCACTGACAAGAGGAGGGAGGCCACTGGACATCGCCACCACGCCATCCATATGGACGATGTGCCACCATATGCGCCTTCGAGTCTCCGCCTGGCAAGCCGAAATGCCAAACTGGGCTGGGTCCCTGTGTAAGCCCATAGTTTGCGCAACGCGAAGGGCCAAACTGATAAACAAGCTACTTGCCAGCGGCTCTTCTTCTCTGGATAAAATGGTCTGGACAAGCAGGAATGCCTTGAGGCCGTGGATCGAGGGGTTTCTGGGAAAGGATATTTTCCGAAGCCAGCGGGTAATTTCGTCATGGAAAAGCGTTGACAAGGCCGCACGACTGTCGATGTCGAATTCATCACGGATTGTCCAGCGCGATATCGTAACCGAGCCACCATACCAGATGGCATAAAGAAGTGGAATAAAGGACGGATCAGGGCACGGTTCCCCAGATTCCCCGGTATTTTCGTACCACTTCCAAAATGCGCGATATTTCCTCAGAATTGAAGGGGGATGCACAACGGGGCTAATCGCGTGCACTCCAGACATAAATCCTTTATACAAAATGCCGCTTTGGCGTCTTGTGGGGACATTCTCCAACATATATGGCTCAATAGACTTATCCAGTGACCCCGGTGACTCGCCCATGGGGAACAGCACCGATTTGTGAAACGAGTCCTTGCGGATATGCGGCGATGTCTTTGGTCCTTGACTATTGTTTGGCAGCGTTGAATCCGGAAAGTCATCTTCATCCAACGAAGAATAGCCATCACTTGGACTAGGTGAAAGATCATTAGAACGAGTTTGGCCCCGAAGAAGCTGGTTGAGCTCCGTTATCTGCAATTACCAGAAATTAGTGGCTGGATAGGCTATATAGTGTCATTTGATGTGATTGTACCTCACGCGAAATATACGCCCAATAGGTGGTTCCAACATATCTATAGAACAACATGGTCAGTCAAATTGCAATATCCTTGTTCCATGCTTTGTTTGAGGAAAAACCAACCTTGATTTCCCACCATCTTCCAAACTTAGGTGTCCCAAGTTCAACGACCCAACCGGGTCGACAAGGTCCGTTTCCAAGCCACTCGGGATCGGAAAGTCATCACCAATGCTATTTTCAGCTTGGCCCATTTGACCCAATCGAGTTTGCGACGACGGGCCGATGGGAGGCGAAGTATCCGACAACGGCCTTGGAAAATCAGGCGCATCCTGCTGCTGAGGCCCAGCATTGGTTGGTGCATCATGTCTCTGTATTTGCCCCGAAATATTGATCTCTTCGAGTGACGGAGAGCCATTTGTTCGAGCCCACTGCTCAACAACGGCCGTGAGTTGGTCTAACCTGGCCGCGATAGCCTGTGAATCCGAGTATTGTTCGCGCAGCGCAGCCTGACCCCGCTGTATCTCTCTCAATATGTTGTAAGGAGACAGCAATTCAGCCGAGGAGGGGTCGTTATTTACGGGGTCGTTCAGCTCCCTCCGCCGCTTGGTGCCATGGCTGTTATCCCGTGAATGGTGGCGTGACTGGAAGGGGTCAGTCAGGGGCGATGAGCTGTAAAGACATTCAGACTTCGTTTTCTCACAAGTTCCGCATATCGGATGGACCTGCAAATTGAATACCGGAGTGAATTAGCAAGAAATATACATATTGCTTAGATATTTCTTATGGTCGATCTGTATATACGTACGGTGTCGCATTTCACCTTGCGCCGTCGGCAGGTAAGACAACTCTTGCTGACTCGGGAGCGAGTGATCTGCTTGCTGGAGGACAGGTATGGCTTTCTCCGGTGCAATTCATTGGATGGAGACGCAGCGTATATGTTTGCTGGCCGGATATCACCAGTGGGGCGTTTGCTATCGGGGTTGTTGTCCTGGATAGCCGGTTCCCTTGATGATTCCCATGACTGGCGATTGGTCATGCTCGGCCCAGGGGAGGTGGGGGAATTAGCAGATTTGACTCAGAACCACCAGTACAGGTTAGGAAAACAGAACTGGTAGACAGTGTGTATAGCTGCTTGCAATTGATATGAGCCCTGAGCTGCAGAGTGGGGTATGTTCTGGTGGCTGCGACAAAGCTATATTTTTTGCGGGCATTTTGATGGTGACTCAGGAACAAATAAAATGGTACGTCACAGCAACTTGCGGCATCGGAGGAACCAGCGGAAACAGCGGAATTAACAACAAAAAAAATTTATAGGCTTGGCCACGAATACTCTTGATATTTATTTTGATTATTGTTATATAATCTCATCTATTTATTGTATGCCGTGAAATTTATATTCGTGCCTATTTAGTCGTGATCGCCAAATGATCCAAATGTCCAAGAAAAGAATATTGTAGACGTCCTTCTCATGTGCTAGCCAGATGCAAACTGGAAATGCAACTGCGTAGGAACTCAGTAAACATGCACTGTTTCTTCACCTTTGACGTCATGGCGTTTGTGGTTGTTCTTTAGATAGGGGCCGCGGTTCTACGGACGGCGGATTTTAGTTGATGAACTCTGAGAGGGTGTGTGCCGCATTGGTAGTTGTTTCAAATCGAGAAAAAGGTAGAATCGTCTTCAGAGCCTGGTGCAAAATATTTCATGCATGTTGTCGCACTTCATTCGGAATGAACTGGCGGTATGTGACGATTTGGAGCGAAATATCGTGACTAGGCCGCCTCCCCAACATTCAAATCTATACATAGGCGTTATGTTTTTTTGTATCAATAAATCCCACAATGCCCCTGTTCTGCCACTTTGTACTTTCCACCCTCTAGAGAACAGCATATGATGTTTCGACAAAATCCAGCAAATCAAGCCTTGGCCTTCTTTTTCTCCTTCTTCTTTTTCGGTTCGGGAGCACTACCAGGCATGATTGGCATATCCCCCACTAATCCTTGCTGTTGCATCTCCAACATCGCTTCTTTAAAGGGATTATCACTCACACCCCCACCCGTGAGTGCCGGGGAGTGGAAAGGCAAGATGGTTCCCATCTTCCAGCCGCGGGGCGCAGCTGGGGGTGGTATTGGCTTTTCTGGTACAGGAAGTCCGCGGATACGAAGACGAAAGGGGGATTGTTCAGTCGTTGGATGGTCGCGGAGATATTCCGCCACTTTGATATAAAGGTGGTGTTCTGTGAGAAATTCAAGGAGGGTTAAATTCAATAAATGCGATGAAAGAAAGGGGCGGATGGGGTTATAAACGCAACATACTGTTTTTTACAACATTAGTTACTGGCGTGCCATCCTCCGTCTTCAGCTGTACCCTAACTCGGCCAGGATTTGCCCAATCTTTCGGGTGCAACTTCTCCGGCTCCAGAACCCCGACGCGTAGTCCGAGGACCTGCACAGCATCCAATATGTCTCTTGCCAGCGGATTCTCCACAGCCAGCTTCTTATTGACCTTTCTCCCCTCGGCGCGGGAACGAGTTTTGTCAAAATATACGGGATACAGACATTGGTAGTAGCGGGGGATATCTCTGTTGTCAATTTGGGGAGGGTGGGCTTGTGTAGGGGGTTGCGCCTGGGCCCGCGGGGGGGGTTTCGAGGTTGCCGCTGAGGGAATGTTGGCAGGGGCAATAATGGAATTCGTAGCGAAGTCGACGGGGTCGAAGTCGGCGGGATCCATATCATCTGGATCGGAATCCGAGACCTCCTCCACCCTGACATGGCGGGACATGGTGGGCAGCAGGAGGGGTGCGTGGAGTAGGTTTAAATATATGTCTCTGTAATGACTTCGGGATTCGGAGTTGTTCTTCTTCTGCTAAGTGCTAGTGGGGATAGAACGTAGTGTCGTCAAGTATTCCGTTAGAAATGGAGCTGTAGATGCTGTAAATGCTGTAGATGATGTAGATATAATCCGAGATGTTGAGTTGAGTTGAAGTGTGTCCGTCAATGGAAGTTGTGTGGGGAAGAATGGCAGCGGTGTGTTTGTGTGGTTTGCATCACTAACATAAATACTTCAAAAGTTCAACTTCAGCTTCATCATTCTATCAGTAGGCTAGAACAAGTGGATAGCCTTAACCTTGCCTCGAACTATATTCCAACTGTGATAATATGTAACTAACAAGAATATATCCTTGAAACAACTGCCAACTTCACACATTCGCAGGGCTAATGCCACCGAGAGCCCCGTGTCGCAAAGGCAGCAGTGGACGACCAGACAAAAGGAGTCATTCAGTTAAGCAATGCTAATTGATATGCTACAGTTATCTGCAAGGACTCATGTCAGGGTCTCGTACTTTTATCTAGTGTGATTTTACCAGGTGAGTCACAGCGGCGAAGCACCAAGCTGCCCTTGATGATAAAGGGCACGAATGCCCCCCGTCTGGCGAGAACCCTCTTTTATGCTGCAGCATCAGATAAACTCGGAGAGGTATTGAGAGAAGCCAGTTAAACAATAGTTATAGAGGTTAATCACTCCTTAAACTACATCATGCAAGATACTTGCTAACATCAACAGACAAGAACTAGAATTAGAATCAGGATTATCGCGAGGAAATTAAACCCGTACTATGAGTCGTCAGCAGCTTATTACTCCAAATTTCTCTGCGTTCAGCAAAGATGCGAATCCCGTCTGGAATCTGCAAAAATGCCTGATCCGGCCTTACCGCGAATCTGACGCCGATGCGCTTGCTGTGGAAGCCAACAATTCCAAAATCGCCAAATACATGAGAAACGTGTTCCCGTATCCGTACACCATAGACGATGCCAGATCATTCATTTCATCATCGACAGCCGAGTCACCGGTCTCACATTTTGCACTCTGTCGGTTATCTGATGACCGATTGATCGGGAGCATCGGGCTGACATTAAAAGAAGATATCTACTACCGGACGATGGAGATGGGTTATTGGATTGGCGAGGACCATTGGAATCAGGGAATCTGCACAGAGGCAGCTTCAGTATTCTCGGAATGGGTCTTTGAGAAGTTTGAACATATCCTGAGGCTTGAGGCTAATGTCTTTGAAGGGAATGAGGGAAGCGGTCGCGTGCTGGAAAAGGCAGGTTTCGAGTTGGAAGGGCGGAGGCACAAAGCGGCTGAGAAGGATGGAGTGGTGTTGGATATACTGATATACTGTAAACTTAGAACTGGGAAGTGAAGACAGATCGTATTTCTGTCTCCTGGTTGGTTAAAAAGGGCACTATCAATCAAAGTATTCTTCAGGGCTGTATTCATGAAAGCTCGTGTCCTCTAACCGTTTTAACGATGCTATGGACGAAGAAATCAACTGCATCTTGTGTACAACATAAAGGGAGTTCAAAGATAGAAGTTTCATGCCCTCTTCTCATTGAAATTAATTAATTGGGGCTTTGGCTGCTCCACTGCCTGAACCCCGCTCCTGTCGGCCATATGGAGAATTGAGTTTCACGTAATTAAAGTTAAACACTTGAAGAAGACCTCACTTATCTATGTAAAGGTTATATGGGGTCTACGCTGGCGTTATAGGTATGTATTTCTGTGTACCAGATACCCAATTGCCCAGTCATTTGTCCGACAGCAACGCAGCCCCTATTTCGGGATCCCGACTTTCTCACCCATACGCGTGCACTTATGCACTCTTTACTTTGTTCTGCACGGCGATGTTGGCCTATCACGATGAATCGATAGCTAACCCCGCATGGCGGGAGCTATTTATCGACTCAGGGCGCATGTTAAACCTCGGGACTGGCCGTGCATGTCGGAACCGTCCCCCAATTGCCATCTGGGGATCTAACCGGGTGAGAGGGATATCTCTGGTAGCTATTAACCATAACCAGAAAAAGGATATGATCAATCTATTTGGCTCTTTAAAATTGACCATCAACCCAAACCTATCTTGTTTGTGATCCATCTCCCCAGGGTCTCTCATCTGAGTAAGAAAGTAAAGCTTTCTATCACTTGATATCCTCTATTTTACTTTCAGTAAATTCAAATAACGGCTACAATGTCACAGGAACAGAGCCAAAGCCAAACCGCCGTGTTCCATCGAAACATACATGATATCCCCAAGACCGCGGTGGGTGGAGAAGGAAATTATATCATTCTCAATGATGGCCAAAAAATTCTCGACTGTACCGGCGGGGCAGCAGTCTCATGTCTCGGGCATGGGAATGCTCAGGTCAAGGCCGCCATAATCGCCCAGATGGACGAGATCGCTTACTGTCATACATTCTTCTTTGCAACAAATGTGTTTGAGGAGTTAGCGCACTTCCTGGCAGATTCAACGGGGGGAAAGTTGCCGAAGCTGTTTATTATCAACTCCGGTATTATTCGCCTTTTAGCTATCAGATCTTGAACTGTCCCTTTTCTTTTGCTTCTGATATTGGTAATATCCAAGTGCCAAACACACCAGAGCAAAGAGAAGATGAAGATGAAGAAAAATGAAGAAAATGGAATATGGCTAAACAGAAAATGCAGGTTCTGAGGCAATGGAAGTCGCCATGAAATTGTCCAGACAGTATTACCTAGAGCTACAAACGCCGCAACCACAACGCACCAGGTTCATTGCTCGCAAGCAGTCGTACCACGGTACCACGCTAGGTGCGCTATCTATGGGCGGTCATGTTTCTCGAAGAGAGCTGTTCGAACCGTTACTGCTACAGAACATCAGCCATGTCTCTCCCTGCTATGCATATCGGGGGAAACGTACCGGTGAATCCGATGCAGAGTACGTAGCCCGGTTGGCAGATGAGTTGGATAGTGAATTCCAAAGGGTTGGCCCGGATAATGTGTGCGCGTTCGTTGCGGAACCAGTTGTTGGTGCTGTAAGCAAAATCCCCCCTTAGTTCAACGATAAAGCGAACAGAAGTAATTCTCACCCGTTTACCATCAGGCACTGGGATGCGTTCCTGCAGTACCCGGGTATTTCAAAGCAATGAAAGCAGTATGTGACAAGTACGGAGCACTTCTCGTTCTCGACGAAGTGATGTCCGGCATGGGACGAGTGGGGACATTGCATGCCTGGGAGCAGGAAGGGGTGGTTCCCGATATTCAGACAATAGGCAAAGGGCTTGGTGGCGGATATGCCGCCGTGTCAGGCTTGCTTATCAATGAGCGAGTGGTGGATGTAATGGACAAGGGAACGGGTGCATTCCGCCATGGGCAGACGTATCAGGGCCATCCCATCAGCTGTGCGGCGGCGTTAGCTGTGCAGAAGATCATTAAGGAACAGAACTTGGTGGAAAATGTTAGGAAGATGGGCTCACTGCTTGAGTCGCTACTGAGAGAGGGCCTTGGTGATCATCCCAATGTTGGTGATATTCGGGGAAAGGGGTTATTTTGGGGGGTATGTTCTCTGCAGAGTTACTATATTCGTTGTGTTTTCACGAAATCTGGGAAACTCTCCCCCCCCCCCCCCCCCTTTTCCCCTATTTCCTCTCACCAAACTAACAAAAACAAAATCCAACCACAGATTGAATTCGTCAAGGATAAATCCACAAAAGAGCCCTTTGACTTGAGGCTGGGCATCGCCACGAAAATCCAAAATACGGCGATGACGCCAAAGTATAGCTTTTCACTGTACGCAGGTAACGGAACGGCTGATGGTGTTCGCGGGGACCATGTGCTGCTCGCGCCTGCATACAATTCGACGGAGGAGGATATCAGGACCATTGCGGGCCTAACTATCAGGGTCATTAGTGATGTTTTTGTCTCTGTGAATGGTGGCGACTCATGACGTGTTTTTCTCCCATCATTAATGCAGTAATGGTTAATAGTAGTAAGGGGGTTAAGTGAAAGCGTATATTTATTTCTAGTTTACTCGTTAGTTAATCTATTATAGTAATAAAAATCGTTATAATATACAAATAAACGCCTGCTATGCATATCTCTATGATTTGCACGCGTGATGAGTTACATATAAAAGCTTTCTAGCTCACAAACGCGCAGCAAAGTAGTTTAGGAGAAAGCAGGACATAACGTCATTACTCCTGGTGTTAAGCAAGTCTATAAGAAGCTGTATTGAGAGATCTGTTCATAAAAGGCGTGAGAATGAGTTTAAAACTAAACGACGAAAGATGAATAATTAGGCCAATCTAGTCACTTGACATATCTAGTCGTCCTCCAGTGCATCTACAAAAATATGTAAAGCGTAAGACTCAACCAGCTTTCTGAAACACCTCATCGTCTCTGTTATCTTTTTCGTCTGACCCCAAGCGTGGAATATGGGATGAAAGGTAGCCAAATACAAAACTCCCACTAGTAGAGGAGTTAGAAAAAATATCAATACAGGTGTATTGTGAGTGGATAGTTGTCATTAGGATATCAAACTCGTCCGGCCGCATTTCTAATTCAACAGATACGCACCAGATTGAATCAAATTAGACGGCGTCCGAGAAACTAACCAGAGGAGAAGAAAGTGTGAGTTGCCGCCGGAGACCGTGCATGATTGCAGGGAAACCTAGGATTCCTCGAACTTGACTACTTCGCCGTAAACTTTGACGCCAAGAGTCTTCTTCCTGATGGATGGCTTGACTGGAGAGGGAGAGTGGAACATCTGGTCCAGTTCCTCGAGCTCTTGAGAAGAGGAGGAGGCAAATATTAGCACGTAAAATTAATTTGCACGAGGAGGTATAGTTAAGGAACTTACCGTGTAATTCTTTATTTCTGGAATGGTGAAGAAGATACGATGGCTTGTATAGAACACCAGATACAAAATATAGTATAGGTCTTCCACCCAATATTGTCCAGTGAAACGGGCCATGCAAACTGTTTAACAACATGGCTATTGAGGTGTTAGCAGCTGATATATTGACCATAATTATTCGGATCAACGCGATGGATAAGATCGGAAAACGAACCAGCATTCAGCGCAAGGGTTTGGAATGCCATTCCCTTGGCTCGCATCTCGAACGAAAGAACCTCGACCGGATATAGAGCTTGGAGCGGAGTAAATCCAAGGGAATAGGCCGCGCCGAAAATGAAGATAAAGGCCAATGTAACGGCTCCCGCAGCGGGAGACGTGCCAGGGGAATCTTTGGTTCCTCCATGCTTAGCGAACTCTGAGCTTGAAACACATATCGCCATCCAGACGACGGAGCAGGCAATATTGGAGAACAGAAGGAGCGGGCGTCGGCCGACCCGATCGACGAGTGTCGCGCCGATCAGAGCGAAGATGAATTGCTGGCAAGAGCTGATGAGGATGATATTCAGCTGTGGGGTGGTTCCGGAGATACCAGTAGACTCGAGCACAGGGGACATGAAATAGGACAAAACAGCTAAATGCCGGAACATGCAGTTAGCATCTGACACAATCTCCCCGCTGGCCTGCTGCGTAAAACATACCATTACCAGCCCACTGGCCAAATATTGAAATGACACAGCAGCAGTACATCCGATATCGGGACACGTTGGTCTTGAACAAGGCACTGTAATCCCACCACCGCTTATCTGCACCGTCCATTTCTAGAAATTTGTCATACTCGCTGAGTTGGAGCTTAACCCAATGGCTATCGGTATTACCAGCGCCATGGTATTTGGTAAGCATAGCCTTGGCCTCTTCTGTCTTGTTATTGACATAAAGCCATCTCGGGGATTCTAGCAAGAAGAAAACTACTAAGATAATGATCCCTGAGAATAACAGCTAGAGCCAGAGAGGAACGAGCCATGACTTGTTCCCATTCAAGGTGGCAGAACCACGGGCAACACAGCCGGCGAGGATAGAGCCAGTAAACCTGAAACTAGTCAGTATATACATGTTAAAGCATACAGGAACGAACTATTACACCATAGAATTAACTTACCAAAAGGTATTGAAGAAGGCAGTGACTACTCCGCGATAGGCTGGATGTGATATCTCTATAACGTACATTGGGCCTGCAGCGGAACCAATGGCAACACCGAAACCGAGAACGAAGCGTCCGCCCATGAACTGGCCCACGTTGGGCGCGGGCAAAACCGCAGAGATGATAATGCCGATGACGACGATGACCGATCCAGTAAACATGCCAACTTTGCGTCCAAAACTGTCATTCAGGGGTCCAATTAAGGGTAAAGCGGCAATGCCGCCGATTTGATACATAGACGACACAATACCCGCCCAGATTCCCTTATTGGAGCCGCCGAAATATGTCAGAAAGACCTCGTTGGTCTGAATGGAGTTATAGAGAGAACCATTGTAACCATTCATGGTCGAACAAAAGAACCCGATAAGAGAAGCAAAAAGGAGAAACATGGCAGCTTGATTCCATGGATTCGGAGGTTCCTTCATCATTGTCTCATTGAAGGCTTCGTTACCATTGACCAACTTGGTCGTGATAATACCTTTTTTATGTCATCCTGCTTCAACTTGATATCAGCAATTGTTTCAAAGAAATGATTTTTATATATGGTATAGTTGAGTATATATATATATATCTATATAAGGGGGGGAAGGCGGCACTCACATGGTGAAAGGTGTGCTCGACTACAGCTTCCTGAGGTTTCGGCATCTTGAGGCCAGACAACTGATTCTTCGAAAAGAACTGAAAAATGGACATGGGGCAACGAGAACTTATATCTAAGTCATTCTGACATCGACATCAACTGCATTCTAACAAGCTACATTCTCCAATTTTACCCACCAGCCTTGCTATTAGTATGGGGAGACATTGATGTCTTCCATGCCTACTGCAGAGGATCTGGAGACAATCTATGATGGGCTAGGATGTTAAGGGATCTCAGTGTTAGGATTAGAGACTGTTGCATTTGGTGCAAGTCAAGCATTGTCAAACGTCGACAGGGCTAGTGGTGTTTTGAGAACAGTCCTGCCCAGTGCTGCCGTTGGAACCATCCCAGACCTTGGATATACGTCGAAAGGAGAAGCATATTCTAGCAGCGCTAGAAATGCGGTTCAGAAATTCCTTGTCAAAATCCATCTAGAAATGTCTAGGCGGCTGGTTAATTAAGGTCTCAAAAATTATTGTATTTCTGGATTCATTTGAGATTTGCTCCCTGGCTTGTAGCTTGGCTTCACCAAACGCGAAAAGAAACATCAAGCCAGTGCGGGAGATGGAATTAGAGAGTAATGGAAGCAAAACGCAACAGCTTGAAGTGCATGCGGCCCGAAATCCTGTCCCAAGCTAAAGAGTTACGCGCGGGTTAGATTTAGTTTTAAATGGCAAACACTCAACCAAGCAACCTAGCGAAATACCAGGTCAACCGCTCAAGGGGTTTTAAAAAGAAAAAATATCATCCTGCTATTGGACGGAAGCCATGCAAAAAAAAGATATTCGCATGGTAATATCATGAGCCCCACGAGCCGGCAAGAAAGTCAATGGTTCAATGGGAATTTCGTCCAGCAGATGAGGATGTTGACAGCCAGGTGAACCGGAATAGGGGGCAATTTTTGATCCTCAGAGCGCATTGACAGACCAGAAAGATAGCCAAAAAAAATAATATCCAATGAGGCATTCAATGAAGGCGATGCTGTGTGTATCTTATCTAGTTTATAGATACATACCCCAGTAACTAGTTGATTTAACCAGTCCACCAAAGGTCCATACTCCTCGACTCTTCTCCAACCAAGTTTGGCGGAAGATAAGTCCATGGCGCCGGAGGCAAAAGGAGAAAGGATTGTTCCACGGGTGTTATCAGCAGGAGCTAGGAGACAGTCAGGACTCAGCACCGAAGAAGCAGGGTGGAGGGCGCCTGGAACGCTTTAGCAGTCCAAGACAATTAATAATGCAAGATGGGTGTTCTGCAAGCCGCTGTTCGCCAACTGTGACTAGGAGTTCCTATCACACATCTGCCATGTGCCATCTGGACGCCATGGACCGAGATTGATGACTTGTTGCAGCCAACCACTTCGCCAGCTGTACGCTAAACTCGTTAGCCTCTTTGGCTAGATGAACTGACTCTGCTAACTAGCCATTTTCTGCACGGCATGCAGTCGGCCATGATTCCCGCTCAATTTTGACGGAGGATAATGGGATCAAAATATATTCTGCACTGCCAATATCACCCACCTTCAAAAAGTTCCCCATATGCTATATCATGCGCCTGGAAGTCACTTGTTGCTAAATTTAGTGCGCCATCCAGTTGGATAACTCTTCGCACCAGAGCGCATGAGTTGGCAGTCCATGGTATTTCAATTCAACTTTGGTATCCATATCACGGCAGCTCTGGCCTTGTTGCTATGTACCACTTATTATAAGCTTCACCCCAAAACCAAGATTTCATCTGGCGCGTGGGGCCCATGTTCCGGCGCCATTTTCATGTTTCACAGATAGAACCATCGGGACCCTGCGGCATTGACAGTCGAGGCAATCTCACAGGGGAGGATGAATTCAACCACCAGATTATTGGAAGATTGGACACTTCTCGTTTTTCCCTCTGACTTCCAGATGATGCGGAGTGTAGCCGCCAGTGTCCTAGTAAATTGTGGCATTTATTTCCCCACTAAAATTTTGGGCAAACAGAAATTTCTTCATCCACTTATCCTGCTGTTTCCCATGGTCTTCAAAAATCGTGGGGTGATTTGTTCAAGTTATCATAAGATGGCCAAAAATGAGGTTTCATTCATCAGAAAGACATCTAAATTCGAGGTTTTGCCGGAGCGATTTCACCCCTTCCCATCATCCAGTGTGCAATGTCAGAAGTGAACAATCCAAGCGGGCTGCAAGATAAAGAAGATGCTTTTTACAATATAACCTATGTACAATGTACCTTTGGTATAGAAACCGGAGCCAAAACAAAGAAAATACAAACCCGGCAAGGTCAAGTATAACACCCGCAAGCTTGCCATGGACATGCACCAGATCTTCAAGATGAATATTTTGGCGAAAAATGCACAGTGGTCAACAACTTGGCCTGAACTCAAGAGCGGGACTACTAAAGCCAATGCATGTCAAGTTTGATAAATCAATAGCCCTCATGGGGTGTTAACTAATATATCCACTACACAAGAAATATTTCAGATGCCGATATCAAGGAGCGAGCCAACTATTAACAATAAGTAAACTACTAGTATACATTAAAGAGCTACTGACTGCCATCGCCTGTGCCTATTCCAACAGCAGTTTTTCAACTCGCTCCCAGAGTCTCAGGCGATATAAATCTCCACATACCCATACATCTACCTGCATCGAATAAAGTGGGTGCAAGTGACAGGGTAAGTTCGATGTATGACATGGCGTGCCCACGGGGCCCCACCCACCAGGGCATAAATCTAAAAGATTTCATAGCTAAGCAGCAGAAGATATGGCCTTCTATCTGTCAACTAAAAAGTCAAGCAGAATCTTCGCTACCACATCAAACGGGAAGCTGGTTTCGCGCCTAAGGTGACCTTACCAGCAAATATCATACATGCATCACCACGCAAGGACTGCTCAATTATGTGAACCCCGCAATTTCAATCACGGCTGCGCTTGATGCAGACCCCTGTACCGGTTCGATCTATCACCACCACGACAAAAACCTCAGGTTCATGTGCTCGGCCTTGGCAGCATCGGGGCATTTACAGCCAATTCCCTGGTCGAGATCCCCAGAGGCCTGAGATAAAACTACTGCTGTATCGCACATCGCTTCTTCAAGACTACCAGTTGAATAGGAACCAAATCACCTTGAAGACAAGGGGAGGCGACACTGTCAATCGTAGCGCGTTCGCCCCAACCTCTCTCGGGTCCTGCCCCCCACTCCCCCCCGCCCATCGCAATGATAACATCATCTCCCAGGATAGAACAGCAGACAATAATGCCAACTACCTCCCCGCCCCCAAAAAACACGCGCCTGGTACAGTGGTACCCCACTTCGAAGCCTTCAGCAACCCCCATACGCGACCTAAACAACTACGTCACAGGCACCCTCTCCCCCATCCCAAAGCACAGCAGGCACTCACCACCGAGGCGATCTATCTCAATGGTTGTGCAAGCGTTGCCAGAGCTGCAAGCAGTTTCAGGAATCAATGAGCGCGTTTTCAGCGCAAAGGCTGGACGAGACGGTGAACACAATAATCACAATGAATGCGAAGACGGCTGTCGCTATGATGTGGGATTTAAGGGCAGGGGAGGGGGAGACGGAGATTCAGTTCAATATGCACTGGTCAACGCGGGGTTGAGGGTCCCGACGCCAATTCATAATAGTTCGGTGCAGCAGATTGTGGAGAATACAGCAAGGATTCACCGAGAGCGCGAGAGGAGGGGGCCGGGGGGGCGGCGGGGGGGAGGAGAATTAACTACAGTTATATCCGTAAAATCGTGATAAATTTTCATAAAAGAATGATATGACTTTACTATTATTCTTCTTTAGCGTACATATGCATGAGCGCATAGATACCGAGATATATAGACAGAACGGTGGCTGCCCTACCAGGGAGCTATAATCCATCTATTTAAAACCTTCTCAAAGTAACAATATATGGGGAATGTAGCAGCTATATAGTTCTTACTGACGATCATGAAAAGTGATAAGTCATTGAAAATGATCTATTCTGGTTATAGAGTGTTTAATTATGAGTCCCTGAAGCCTGTTGAGCCTGTCAGTCATTCCCTGGCATATCTATCAGTTCTAACGCTGATTCAAATAGGATTTAATCCTTTAATACTACATACATAATGTATGACTATGTATGTACATACATGTACATACATGTCATCTGTAGATTTGACATCTGTAGATAAGATAAGATCTGTCGGCAAGATAAGATTTTCCCCTTTGTGGCAATAAAATAAATCTTCACCGCCGCCGTTTCGCCGAAGCCTCCCCATATCCCGCTTGTTATTAGGTACATATTCTCTCGCTGTGCGGTCATTCTTTGTTGTGGCACGGGGTTTTCGCTTTTTAAGCCCGATTCCTTCTTTTTTTGCCCTAATTACTTTGTTTATATACGACTGCTAGTTACCTTCATTTCCCCCCCAGTGCAGCGTTCCGTTCTGCTCTTATCTGCTTTTATCTATCCCCTTGCTCCAACCATGTCGGCTTCAATGTCCGGCAATCGAGATCTCCCTGCGTCCAAGTATGATCTGAATACGTACTGGGGCAGAGTTAAACAAGCCGCAGAAATCTCGGACCCCAGGTAGGATTAAAACACGCAAAACCTCTCTCATTCCGGATTTTGCCTTTGAAGCTAGATATTTATTTCTTCTTTCTTTATCCCCCAATTTTCGGCAATGGACTAATCCCTGTCAATAATGTATCCAGGACACTGTTTGTCTCCCCCGCCGGCTTGGATAAGGCTAAAAGCCTCATTGCCTCGTATAAAAGTGGCCATGTCCCGTCAATGACGCCGGAGCTGTGGCAGGCGAAGCAGATTGTCGATTCGACTTTACATCCTGGTATGCTGGCAATACCTCCCCCTTAAGTGCGCCTGTCGCAACCATAGGGAAGCTTTGAATTTAACAACCAATTGTCCTATCTAGATACCGGCGAACCAGTCTTTCTCCCCTTCCGCATGTCATGTTTTGTCCTGTCCAATCTAGTTGTGACTGCGGGAATGCTTACCCCCGGCCTCAGTGTATGTCTCCAATCTCTTTTGTTTATTTTAAAGGATCACCTGGCTCATCAAATTTTTATTTTTAAAAAAAAATAGACAAGGGGCATCATCCTCTGGCAAATCGCCAACCAATCTTTAAACGTAGCCATCAACAACGCCAACGCAAACAAGTCCACCCCACTCTCCTACTCCGCCATTGGAAAATCATACCTCCTGGCCGTCTCCGCCTCCTGCTCCGTCGCACTGGGCCTAAACGCCATCGTCCCCCGTCTAAAAGGAGTCTCGCCCAACACAAAATTGATCCTGGGCCGACTGGTCCCCTTCGCCGCCGTGGCCACCGCCGGCGCACTGAATGTATTCTTAATGCGCGCAGAGGAAATACGCAAGGGAATCGACGTCTACCCCGTCCTCTCCGACGAGGATAAGGCGAAACGAGAAGTTGAGGGAAAGGGAGAGGTGCAGAGTCTCGGGAGGAGCAAGAAGGCAGCTACATTAGCGGTGGCGGAGACGGCTATCAGCCGCGTGCTCAATGCGACTCCAGTCATGGCTATCCCCCCGCTGATTCTCGTACGGCTACAGAAGACGGATTGGTTGAAGGCGCGACCTCGACTTGTGATGCCTGTTAATCTAGGTATATATAATTTTTTCTTCCCCCCCCCCCATCAGCTAAAAAAATAAGCATTGGGCTAATTTGTCTAAATTCTGCAGGCTTGATCTTGACGACCTCCCTCTGTGCCCTTCCATTCGCGCTTGGTGCATTCCCGCAACGACAAGCGGTGAGTGCGCGGTCGCTGGAAGAGGTATTCTGGGACTGCGGTGGGAAGAACGGCGAGGTTGAATTCAACCGGGGTATATGATCTTCCTCTTCGATTATGATCATGAAGATTCTCTCTTTGATATCACTGTATTGGGTTGGTTTTATACCGTTTCGTTTTTACATTCTTTCATTTTTTTTTTTTTCCTGCTTTGCTTTGCTCTGTCCTGCTCGGCGTCTAGGACGTGTGGGTTCTCTTGGGATCTGTAATTGATTGCATGATGTTCCTTCCATCTTTTGATATATAGAATTGTTTTCTATTAGATATAGATCTGACTAGTTTGGGCTACATATGGCATATCTTTCTTCTTTCTTCTTTCTTCCTTTTTCCCTACTTCTCTCGTTTTTTTCTTTCTCCAAACCACTCAAATGAGCTCATCCATATCATATCACCCTTGCGTAATTCGAAGTTTTTGACACCTGATGTCTGAAACCATTCTTTCATAGTACAAGAAAATGAAACAGTCGCTGAGTGGGTTTGAAACAAAGGAATATTATATGGCTAGCTTTCCTGTTGGCAGCTAAAAAATAAATGTTTCGGTGGCACGGTTGTCATTGCCATTAGCCAGCGTTTGGTCAGAAGAAGGCATGAAAATTGTAAAAGAGCTGACCGGTCCAGACATGTACTGGAGCAGAGAGCCAGCGCTTTCGACGGCACGTTAAAGCAGATAGAAGTTGGTCGAATTCGTACTTAGATCTAAACTACATCAAGATGAAGAGTGATATGTAGTCTTCAGACAGTCCTGTCTCTACTCGTAACATGGAGCTGAGCACAGTGATTAATAGTGGATCCTACATCGGAAGGTTCCGCAGCACTTTGATAGAATCTGGCGCATTCTCTACGCTGTTATACAAGTTGTCGAGGTATTGAGTTTGCGAGGGCGTTTGACAAGGAAATTCTATTTAAACCCCAGGCAATAACAGATAATATAGTATTAATTGTATATTAATTTAATTGAATACTATTATATTAATACTTATAAATATATCCCTGGATAAGTTGTTGCTGCAGCAATGAAATTTATACGCTTGGAAGCCCTGTCAGATCACGTGGAGATGGGCTGGTCATCCATTGGTTTTTTTATTTATATATACACACAGCCAAATAATTTAATTCCACGCCCTGTATATAAAAATCAATTCTCTCAAAAAATGTATACATAAATATAGAAGAATATAAAATATTATTAAACAATAATAAAGATAATAGATATTCGTATATTCAAATATACTTGGTTGTAGAGTTTCTCCTCTCGCCCTCGCCCTCGCCATCGCCATCGCCATCGCCGCCATCGCCGCCATGGCTTCCATCGCTTCCATGGCCATCTCCGGTAAATACAGTATATAAATAACTGTGACATGACATCGGTAGAGATAGATTGATGGTTACAACCAGAGACACCGCGATGTCTGGCGGATGCACAGGAATAGAAATAAACAGACCGTATAAGTATATTATATACCTGTTGTATAATCCGTATATATCTCCATAAATAACCCTCTCCGTCTCCTCTCCTCTCCTCCTCTCCTCTCCTCTCTCCTCTCCTCAGTCAGTCAGTCAGCCCCGGACGGAACAACGTCTATCCTAAGTTAGTTGAATCCCTCCACACTGCCTCATTCTTCTATTCTACTACACCTCTCCTACACCTCTCAAGACTATTCTTCTACACTTCTCTTCTCTGTCTCATCAGTGTGTGCCATTCCTCATCTCCAGCCCTCTCGAATCAGTTCTGTTCTTCTCTGCCCGTTATCTGCCATCTCTGGCCCCCTCGCCTCCTCTCCCAATCAGCCGACTATAGTCGAAAATAACTGGCCCCCGGACCACTAAATACCACGACCACCACCACCACCAAGACTACACCACGAGTATTTACTACTCACTACACCTCTCACGATAGCCT
This sequence comes from [Emmonsia] crescens, assembly GCA_002572855.1. Lineage (NCBI taxonomy): Eukaryota > Fungi > Ascomycota > Eurotiomycetes > Onygenales > Ajellomycetaceae > Emergomyces > [Emmonsia] crescens. The sequence continues at coordinate 34,190 of PDND01000138.1, read as the reverse complement.
CACTATTTCCCTCCTCCTCCATCAGCTATCTCCTACTTCTAAATCTCTCTCTCTCCCTCTCTGGTGGCCCGTCATCTACAACATACACATACACATACACATGCTGCTGATTTCTGGGTGTTTGTCTCACCCCGGTGTCCATGGCTCTCTCTTAGACTAAAATAAACGTGCTCAGAGTCGCCTCTCTTGAAGTCCCAGTCCCTAGTCCCCATTCCCCAGTCCCCCCTTTTGCTCAGTGGCTATACAAATCGCCGATTCTTTTGCTAGAAAAAACTACTACTACCCAAAGAAAAAGGAGCAAGGAGAAAAGAGAACGGAGTTCGATTTCTCTTTTCTCTTTACCCATCATGTCGACCCCTTCAACTGCCACGGCCACTCACCCTTCGCGTCACCCACACTATGGCTACTCGCACCACCAGACTTACCAGCCTGCTTCAACCACTTATCCTTCGTCGTCTTCTGCTACCGCTGCCTCTGCGGGCTCTTCCCGCCTGGCCAATTCATATACCTATCCTACTGCTGCTACAACCTCCTCCCAGCCTAATTCTAATAATACAACTCTCCCTCTCCCCGCTCCGTCAAAACCTGCCTCCTCCTCCATAAACCATCAGGCCAACATGGCGTCCTACCAGCAGCAGCAGCAGTCCTCCTCTGCCACATTGCCTACTGCTCAGAGCCGGAGGAAAAAACCAGACTGGGCCGAGTTCTATAAAAATGGTGTGCCGAAGGAAATCATCGTCATTGACGATGACGACGATGACAACCCCAATAGCATCAACAATATCAACAACCAGGAAAACAACAACTCCCTCCCTTCCACCTCCACCTCCACACAACAGAAAATGCCGCTCTCACATACGGCTGCCCGGTCTGCCATCGTGTCCGGTATCAATGGCGTATCCCACGCTGCCCCTGCAACCAAAAGAAGACGGACGGGCATGGAAACCGCAATTGATATGTCCTATTATGACCGCCCCACGTTTTCCATCCACCCACAGCAATATGGCGAGGATTCGTCCGGCACCTCCATCTCGACGGATCGAACTACCTCCCTACACACCACTGCCCCAACTTCAATGGGCTCCCACGGTAGTGTCCCCACAAACAATATATATTACGAAGACGCTGCTGCCATTGGCCAGAAACGGAAGCGGGTGGTGACACGCAAGTCTGCCCGTGATGAGCAGAAACGGAGGGAGTTGGAGGTTTCTGGAGATGCCTTTAGCAGTTATATACCCCCTCCAAAACCGCCTATAAAGGCTAAAGATGTGACGGTACCGGTTGTCCGAGATGTAAGCTCCCCTTTCGTTTAGGTCTTCGTTACCCTCGTTTATTAACATGCAATAGTACCATCTTCCTAAAAACCAAAAAGTAGACGATGATGATGGACACTACATAGTCACCCCTGATACAGATCTAACAGAGAGATGTGAGTTTCTCTACCCCTTATCAGTTTGTTAAAACATCTTTACTAATTGCGGATATGATATATAAGACTCCATCATCAAACTACTCGGTCAAGGGACCTTCGGAAAGGTCGTGGAGGCATATGATAAACACAAGAAAACACGCTGCGCTGTCAAAATCATCCGGTCAGTGCAGAAATACAGAGAGGCCTCACGGATCGAGCTGCGGGTGCTCTCGACGCTGGCCTCCAATGACAAGACGAATCGTAACAAGTGCATCCATCTCCGGGATTGTTTTGACTTTCGAAATCACATCTGCATCGTGACGGATCTGCTGGGCCAGAGCGTCTTCGATTTTCTCAAGGGGAACGGATTCGTGCCGTTTCCAAGTAGTCAGATTCAGAGCTTTGCTCGACAGCTCCTTACCAGCGTTGCTTGTAAGTTCTCATACCCTAATTTTTAATTTATAAAAAAAACAAATAGAAGATGCTAATGTCTTCCAGTCCTACACGATCTCAACCTTATCCACACGGATCTAAAGCCCGAAAACATCCTCCTAGTCAACAATGCCTACCAGACCTTTACATACAACCGAGCCATCCCCTCATCCTCACAAACCTCCACTCGAAACGCCCGCCAACGGCGTGTCCTCCTAAACAGCGAAATCCGGCTAATCGACTTCGGATCCGCCACTTTCAACGACGAATATCACTCCTCAGTCGTATCGACACGCCACTACCGCGCTCCGGAAATCATCCTGAACCTAGGCTGGAGCTTTCCCTGCGACATCTGGAGTATAGGCTGTATACTCGTGGAGTTCTTCACGGGTGACGCCCTCTTCCAAACACATGATAACCTCGAGCATCTGGCTATGATGGAGAGTGTCTGTGGAGGGAAGATCGATGCGAAGATTGTCAAGCAGGTGATGCAGGGTCGGGGCGGGAGTGCAAATGGAGCTGCCAAGTATGTTACAATCCCCCCCCCTCCTCCTCTTTGAATGAATCAATGATCCATGATTGCTGACAGAAAAACAAACACCAGATACTTCAACCGAAGTAAACTCGACTACCCCAACGCGGAAACATCAAAAGCATCGAAGAAATACGTCCGTGCCATGAAACCTCTCCATGTATGATATATCCCCCTCACCCCCTAACCCCCTAACCCCCCTTTTATATATATATATATATATATACTTATATCCCATCCCACACTAACAACTCCCCCCCCCCAGGACTTCATCCCCGCCACAACATCCTTCAACAAAAACTTCCTCGACCTCCTCCGCCGCATCTTCGTCTACGACCCAAAATTGCGCATCACCGCAAAACAAGCCCTCAAACACCCCTGGTTCAAAGAATCGATCATAGACGACGGCACCGAGGCGCTGAGGATTGGACAGCAGATCCGCGATGATCTTGCCGCAGCGGCGGCGTCTGCTTCTGCATCTGCGTCTGCTTCGTAGTAGATTGTCTGCTTTGCTGCCTTCTTTTTTATGTTTTATTTTTATTGTGTTGAGTTGTGCTGTGTTGAGTTGTGTTGTGGGGCCATGATATATATTTATTGATTGATTTTGATATATATATATTAGTTCTCGTGGTTTCATGTGTATTTTCACGAATTGATGAAATGTTTCTTTTGTGTCTGCGTCTGTGTCTTGTGTCTTATGCCGCCTGTGAATCTGGACTTTTTACACACACACCTCCGTCCGGCATCATCAAACAATCAGTGTTATCACAAAAACAGACACACTACAGACCAGACCAGACCAGATCAGAAACAAAATAACGGCGTGTTTTAGGGACGGGAGGGGAGGGGAAGGGAGGTGTTAAAACCGTTGACTTGGTTAGGTTGGTTTGGTTTGGGCCGGCTTTTTTTAAGGTAATCCGGGTTGGAAGGGGGCGAAGGGAAGGGAAGGGGAAAGGGGGCGGCGGAGTTTGTTTATTTATTTGAAGTACAGTACAGTGTACGGGAACCTATACTATTTTTTTCTTTTTTTTCTTTTCTTTTTTCTTTTCTTTTCTTCTTTCTCTTTTCCTGCTTTCCTGTTTCTTTCCTCCCTCTCCTTACTTTCCTCTTTCCTGTCTTTGAACCACTTGGAAGACAAGGGGTCAAGCGAGCCAAGCCAAGTTAAGGCAAGGCATATAATGAACTCAATAAACATGACATTTGACATATATATCCGCCCTCCCCCCCCCCCCCCCCCTATTTTTCCTTCACTATCTTATTCCCATTCTTATTTCATTCCTCTCCTATCTACTTTTTTTTACCTCTCTCTCATCTCTTTTTTTTATCGGTTTCGGTGCGTCGGTTGGTTTTTTCTCTTTTTTATTATTTTATATCTCTTTCCTTTTTTATTTACATACATCCATTTCTACATATGTCACTATAGGGAGGGGATCGCTGGCAGGGCACAGCAGGGTATGGTGGGGGTGGGGGGAATGTTGTTTAACAGTAATATACATTGTACAATGTACTGTACATTACATGTGCGTGTACATACATCGGGTCGGGATGGGATGGGATAGGATAGGATAGGCCATAATTGTTGTGATTTCTGATTCTTCTTATGTTACCTTAACTCTTTCTTATATGGATCATTTCTTAGCTACCATCTTGGTTTGGTTAGATTGGGCGGTTTTTTCTTTTTTTTTTTTTTTCCATCCCTTTCTTGAAAACATAAAAACTCCCGCCTAATAACAACCAAATCCCCCATTCCATTTCCATATCTATATCTATATTCCCTCCCATTAACGCGCGCCACACAGGAGCTTTTGCTTTTGGGACATTTTTTCTTCTTGGTTTTCATTTCATATATCCCAGCTCCCTTGCTTGTATTGTGTTAGTTGGACTTGGTGGTAGGTTATTTAAGCCCTCATCTCAGGGGCCTTTGCCCTCGCCGTGCAGTCCATATCAACATACATACATACCGTAGACATTTACCCACGCTATGTTTCAAATGCTTTTGCAAATCCATGAATGAATGTGTCGTTGCTATATAGCTCCCTAGTGTAGCTGGCTGGCGAAAATGGAGTATTTAACGGGGTTTGGAGCATGTTAAGATAAAAATGAGGAGAGGGGAGAGAAAGGGAGAGCGAATTGATATCTACCTAGTTATACATCTTATATGTTTTTGTTAAGTTCCTGCTGTTTTATACCGCTGAGCGTTTGGTTTGAGTTTATTACTCCTGTCTTTAGGTGTTATACAAAGGGGAATATTTATGTACATGTACATGTACCTATGATTTTGCTTTAGATCTGATTTGGATTTTGAGTTGGATTTTTTGAGAGCTGAGTAGACAGGAATTCTGAGGGCTACCTATTATCATGATTCTTTTATTATCTTTGATCATTCCTGTTATATTGCAGAGTAAATATAGATGAATGAGACACAAACTCACTCAAAGGCCCTAAGTATCTCTGAGTTGGACCAGTAGTTACTCTCATAATTGAAGTAGAACAGAGTATCAATTCCAGGGGAAGATCTAATAATAATAATAATAATAATACAAATGGGAGAAATAAGATCAGTGAGATCAAACGGTGAAAACAAATCCAAATCCCAAGAAAAAAATATACCAGCAATTCTCCCTCATCCCTTAATTACCTATCCCTTTTCCTAAATTCCTCCTTCATGATGCCCACCTCTGTACTTGGTTGATCCCAGGTGGGATGGGAACACGTCCCTTCCTGACTTTATTCGGCGTCTGAGTCGGATTCGGATTCGGATTTTGGTTCCGACTGTCATCAGGTTGTCGCTGTTGTCGTTGTTGTACTGGTGAAATCATCCTGAAGAGTAAAAATAGTTATTTGTTCGTTAGCAGATAAATAGCATATTGTATAATAATATACTACAGCACAAAACAAAGAAGGGAAAAAAGACCTACCACTGAACAGCAACACCAACCCTCTCCCTCCCATCCTTCCACACGGACCCCGGTTTCAATCCCTCCAGCTTCTCCTTACCCCCTCCCCCTGCCCCTGCCCCCGTCAACTTCCCCCACGCCGCCTCGGAAAGCTCAACATCATACATTGAACAATTCCCACAACCACCCGCAACCGTCGCGGCTATCGCGTTGTTCAGAAACGGATTGATAACAATGATGGGAGTACCGCAGAGGCCCGTGCCGTTGCCATTGCCTTTACCAGCGTAGAGGAGGGCGGGATTGATATATGCGAGCGAGGCGGTGGGGTCGGGAGAGGAGGAGGAGGAGTTGTACTTATGATTGAAGGTGCAGGAAGAGGAGGAGGAGGCTGTAGTTTGATTTGGGTGGCGCTGGGGAGGTTGATGGAGACGGGCGAGGGCGTCTGTGATGAGTTCGCCGGGTTGGAGGGCTTGGGAGCGGGGGCTGTGTTTGGGGAAGTGTCAGTAAGTAAGAAAGTGATTGAGGACGGTTTATTTTCTCTTTCTCTTTCTCTTTCTCTTTCTGTTCCATTCCCTTTTCACTTGGGGGCGAAATCGAGTGCTAATGGTTAGAGGATGAGAGATACTCACAGGAGAATCCCCCCAGGGCTTGAAACCGGTGTTGCGAAAACAAGGCCGGGGATAATAGCCAGGGTCATCAGGCAGGGAATGAAGATCATAGTGATTGCTCTTTTGTCATGCGTTCGTTTGCTTGCGATAATGGCATGTATAACCACTGTAGATATATAGACATATATCAGGGGAAACAGGGGAAACAAGTATAGAAGATGAATCAAGTTTCCAACACAAGGACGAGCGAGGTGCTTTGATATATATATGCATGATATATATATCACGGATTAAAAACAGGTAATATAACTGCTGCAAGCTGCGTGGCATTGTGCCGTCTTTGGTTTTCTTTCTTGCATTGATGGCAATTTCAGAATATGCACGTTGGCACATTGTTGGAAGAAGCTCCGCGACAACACCCAACGCCGACGCCAACGGCGAACGTACGTAATTATCGTCCAGTACCGGAGAGCTTGCTCCTGTTATAGCAGAGCCAGAAGCAATGGAAGGACGCACATTGCCTGGGAAATTATCATTGCATGCGGGAAAAACTGGGTTCCTTACGCTGCATATGCAGCTAGCTACTGTCTGTCAACAGCTCAAAGGAGAAAAATCAAAGCTGGAGAAATGAATGAAATGTTGAAATGATTTCATGTTTGCAGTCGATGACAGCTCTATCAGGTAGTACATATCCAGAGAAACTAGGCTTGTATTAGCATATGCTCAAAGACGGAGCAAGCTACTAGATGTAGAGGTAGGTTTCTAGCCGATGATTACTATATAAAAGCAGGTCATCGCATAGAAAATCGAAGCATACTGAAGAAAAAGTAGTGCTGGTAGTTATTTGCGTATTTGCTTTTGTTGTTGTTGGTGGGAGAAAAACATAACAGCATATTCCCATACGAAAGACGACAGTTGTGGGTTGGGATAATTACAAGGACCTAGTTACATTAGAGAGACCCTTGGTAACTTAAGGAGATGCTACGCATGCGTTTAAAATTGTTGTCTTGACAGTAGATACAAGGAGGGATCTTACAATGCAGGAATAATCAGTAATATGGATCCTAAGAATAGTTGTTGTACTGTACATGTACACTGTGCCCATCTGTAGAAAGGCGGCAGAAGAGTAAACCGAAGAAGAAAAAGAACAACACCTCCGGCTCAGCGAGATGAAATAATATTGTTAATAGTATCGGCTGGAAAAGGTAAATGAGGACATTATTAGTATGGCAATTTTTGGCACCTTGCTTGCAGAACAGTACAAACGCAATGCAGATAGACTATAATAAAACATAAAGGAATTAAATAATAATAACCCCTACGTAGAAGGGGAAAAACACCAGCGTCGACCAAACAACTTGGGTGGTAAAGCCAAAAAAAAGGGGACAACCAAGACGCCTATGCTCCGAAACTCTCTTGCTCTCTGTGCCTCTCTCTCTGTTCGATTTGTGGGTCAGGGTTTATAGGGTACTACCGCACCGGCTTGTCGACTTCCTCTTTCGACTCTTTCGAGTAAGCCTTTTGTAGATGCTTCGAGCCCTTGCCGTCCACCTCCAGCATGAAAAGGATATCCCGGATCTGTATCCCCGCGCCGCGCTCCTTGTCATCCTCTCGCCAATCTCCCATTCTTTTGCCCACTGGTTTACTAGGTCCTCCAGCACCACCACCACCACCACTAGGTTTCGTAGCAGCCGTGCCTGGAACGGTAGCAGCAGTATTGGGCCTCGGTGGCGTGGAAAAGCCACTCCGCGACGCTGCGGGGGATCCACTGGTTAGCCAACTGTAGGTTTTCTTCTTCCCGCCAAATCTGACGCCCGATGTCAGGTTGTTTGTGGCCATCCGAGCCGTTTCGACGGACTGCTGATGTTGTACCGCTTCCGTCACCTTGGAGTCGGCCTTTTTCAAGTCCTTCTTTGTGGTTCTCCGGTCATCCGGAGCGCGTTCACTGGCTGGAGTAGTTGGTGTGGCGGCGCCAGGGGTGGCAACGCCAACAGAGCCCGCTCTGCTGGAATCGCCGCCTAGGATCGCGTCGGCGCTCCTTCTCGCTCGTTTACGAGCCCGCCGTTCTTCATTCGATATATCCTTTTCTATTAGGCTGCGACTTCTTTTCGCTATGATGTTGGCTATTGTCATGTGTTTCTTGTTTGGCGGTTCGTCGCCCTGGGCGGTATCAGATATAGGACCTAGAAAATATGACGATTAGCTTAAAGGTTATCATAAAGTTTCCATCGTGGCACCATTTGCATACGTTTAGGAGTTGGTGTCTTGGCAGACGCCTCCCTATTCGACGGGCCGTCTGCCTTTTCACCAGGGGGGGTTAATGTAACTGCGATGTCGCTCCATTCTAATGGAACAGCCCCGTGGGAATTTGCGCGTCGGTTGTTTGCTAACCCGTATGAATGATCGACTACTGAGCGAAGCCGCTCCTCACAGGCCAGTGAAATCAACGACAGTATGTCTCCAAGTGGAGCGTCTTGCGTCAGAAGCGTTTTCCCGGTTCGTACCACTGAAGAACCGTCTGGACCGGTGACCTCGACAGGGCCAGCAGCGCGACCCGGGAAAGGACGATAGACACCTTGTGCCGGCATCCGCACTCCAAGGTCGTAGGCTCGCTTTTGTATTCGATCTTCCACCATTGCCGTGAACAGAAACGGCGCCTGTAGAGGGTATTGCATACGTCTGCTTGCCGCAGTATCTTGACGTAACTTTTCATCTTCAGCTGCAGCCTCGGGGGTTTGTGCAGTGACGGGTTCTGCGGTGGATGTTGTAGACGTAGCAAACACACCTTGCGTGGGCGTTGGCTTCTGCAGCGTTGACTCCGCGAAACTGTTTCCTGCGGAGACAGTACCGGCAGATGGTTGGGAGACAAAGGAGTTGTTAAAATTCGTTTGGATGCGCGGCGGTTGCTGAGGTGCGGGAGGTGCCTGTCCGTATGCATGAGTCAAATATTCCTCCTCTTCTCTCACATCGATGCCAGATGAAGCCAAAACATCGGTTAGTTCAGCTGTATCGGTGGCTTTCTCGACGGGTCTCGATGGAGGTCCCATAGACCCTGGAGGCGGAGGAGCATTCATCGTCTGAGCGGAGGTGCCGTTGGCGAAGTTGCCGTTAACTGGGCTTCCTGTACGGGGCAGTTGCAGCGTGCCAAAGCTAGGAGACGCGTAGGGGGAGTGAGGTTGTGGTAAAGGTGAGAGGCGTTGTCGTTTTGGAGGAGGGGCGATACCGCTGACAGGAGAAGGGGCTCCAGGGGACGGGGACGGAGTTGAGCCAGGCGGGGAGAAGGCCTGTGAAGCGAACTGCTGGGACTGCGTTTGGGCCATGGTGAATAGGTAATGACAAAAGAGGCGCAGTGGAGAGGTGTTATATGTGAATAGTTATTGAGTCCGCGAGTGAAGCGTCACCTCGCCGCAGGAGGGAGTGAAAGAGAGCAATGCGCCCAACCAAGAGACGTGGTGAAATCGCGGTCATCTCAGAGTCATTATGCCAGGCCTGAACAGGAGGATGGGTTGCAGCAATCTCGCTATATCCGGTGATCGCTGTATATATATGTCTCCCGTCGTAGTCGTCCAGTTGGATGTTGATATAGATGTTGGATGTTGATGCTGTCGTCGTCGTTGTATTTGGAGGTTTGAACAAGTTTGATGCGGCTCGAGCGAGCTCGTGGTCACGTGGATAATTTGCTGATGTAAGCCATTCTCCATCTCTTCTGCGACGTTCAACGTTCAACGACAAAAGACGAAGAGAGAACAACAATACCTAGGTAGCGGGACTATTCAGGCGGAGGCGACAGATTTTTGCAGCGGATACAGTCCTAAGCTGTTGATCGGTGATATTCTACATTGGAGTGCCACGGTTAATCTCCCACTAGTCCTTGAGAGAGCAATAGGTTTTTAAACAGCTCCCACCTCGATGCGCCTGGACATACCCGCGTTTTGTGGGTTTGTGATACAGGAACAAATATCATACAGTTCTACGGATGCTGCGTCTTTCGAGCTAGGACAGTGAGAGATATAAAGACATATATACATATATATATCATGGCGACGAAACGGAAGGCGTCCGTCCTCCAGGCCACTGGCACTGAGGAGCCCTTGGACCCTACAGACGAGCTTCTCTTCTACAATCTAGGGGGTGGAAATGAGGTCGGGAGATCATGTCATATCATCCAATACAAGGGAAAAACAGTTATGGTGAGCAAATTGTTTTTTTGTCGCTGCTCGCCATGTCACATCGCATCCCAGTCCCGCTGACTCGATTGTATATAGCTTGATGCTGGAATGCACCCAGCAAAGGAAGGTTTCGCTGCCCTCCCATTCTTCGACGATTTCGACCTCAGCACCGTCGATATCCTTCTTATAAGCCAGTACGTCGAGCCTTTTTCTTTTGTTTCCCATATGTTTTTGATTTTGATACGGATATTCTGGATTGGAGGGATGAAACACCATTATTATTACTTGCTATGTATCGCAGTGCTCTGCTTCAGGCTTTTCAGAATTACTCACACAGACCTTATCACCGCTTATTCTTCCCTTGTCCTGAATATATATATCAGAAAACAAATGAAATTACTTTTTGTCCTCGTCCCACCTACGTTTCTTGTTTCTCTGTATCTCTTGTATTGCGCCCAATCTAGCAAGCATGCGCCTCCATATCTCACCCCCCCCCCCCCCCCCCCCCCCCCCCCCCGGCGCCCTTCTAGTCTACGTATCTTATTATATTATCCACACTCGAAAACTGGACACCTAGCTAATCCCCCGTGTTTGACCCCAACCAGTTTCCATTTAGACCACTCAGCCAGTCTGCCCTACGTCCTTAGCAAAACTAATTTCAAAGGCCGGGTTTTTATGACCCATGCTACCAAAGCTATATACAAATGGTTGATCCAGGACAATGTCCGGGTCAGCAATACATCTTCTTCCTCCGATCAGCGAACAACTCTCTATACCGAACAAGACCATCTTTCGACCTTGTCCCATATAGAGGCCATTGATTTCAACACCACCCATACGATCAACAGCATTCGCATTACTCCATTTCCTGCCGGCCATGTCCTTGGCGCAGCCATGTTCCTCATCTCAATCGCTGGTCTTAACATTTTATTCACGGGAGACTACTCTCGTGAAGAAGACCGGCATCTTATATCCGCGGAAGTACCCAAGGGCATCAAGATTGACGTGCTCATCACCGAATCCACATTCGGTATATCCTCCAACCCACCTCGCTTGGAGCGAGAGGCAGCCCTCATGAAATCCATCACTGGTGTTCTCAACCGAGGAGGGCGGGTTCTCATGCCAGTTTTCGCCCTGGGACGCGCGCAGGAGCTCCTTTTAATTCTCGACGAATACTGGAGCCGGCATCCCGAGCTGCAGAAAATACCCATCTACTATATCGGAAACATCGCGCGGAGATGTATGGTTGTCTATCAGACATACATTGGAGCCATGAACGAAAACATCAAACGTCTCTTTCGCCAGCGGATGGCGGAGGCTGAAGCTTCCGGGGACAAGAGCATCAGCGCCGGGCCGTGGGATTTCCGATACGTACGTAGTGTGAGAAGCATTGAGCGCTTCGATGATGTTGGCGGGTGTGTCATGCTTGCGTCTCCTGGTATGCTGCAAACAGGCACCAGTCGGGAACTTCTAGAGCGGTGGGCACCGAACGAACGAAACGGTGTGATTATGACGGGTTATAGTGTTGAGGGGACCATGGGTAAACAGATCTTAAATGAGCCAGAGCAGATTCCAGCTGTGATGAGCGGCAGGAATGCCGTTGGACCGGCAAGAAGAATGGCGGCTGGAGGGGATGATGAGCAAAAGGTCATGATTCCGAGGCGATGCACAGTGGACGAAATAAGTTTTGCAGCCCACGTAGATGGGGTGGAGAATCGCGAATTTATTGAAGAAGTTGCTGCCCCCGTTGTGGTGAGTTATTCCATACCTCCTAGGAACAAGCCTATCTATTTATCTACTTGGTTTGCTAACCGTTCACGAAGATCCTTGTCCACGGCGAAAAACACCAAATGATGCGCCTGAAATCCAAACTGCTAAGTCTAAACGCGGACAAAACCGTCAAGGTCAAAGTATATACGCCAGCAAACTGCGAGGAAGTCCGAATACCCTTCCAAGTCGACAAAGTGGCCAAAGTCGTCGGGCGGCTCGCAGAGAGCGCACCACCATCCGACCAAAGCGAGTCACGACTTATGAATGGCGTCCTCGTGCAAAATGGCTTCAAGTTGTCTCTGATGGCGCCGGAAGATCTCAGGGAATATGCTGGGCTCGCTACCACGGTCATTTCCTGCAAACAGCATATCACACTCAGCACGGCCAGCATTGAATTAATCCGATGGGCGCTCGAGGGGACTTTTGGGGCCATTGAGGAAATCCGCGCTCAACGCCATAAGGCGGATGACCTGGAGACGAACGGTTGTGATAGCGACAGCGGGGTTATGAAGAAAGAAGAAGGGGAAGAGGAAGCTGACGAGGAGATCCCGACGGACGAATCGATTGCGTATTTAGTTATGGGCTGCGTTACTCTCCGCTACACCCCACGAACGCGAGAGGTCGCGGTCGAGTGGGAAGGAAATATGATGAATGATGGGATTGCCGATGCAGTCATGGCCGTGCTGCTAACAGTGGAGACCAGTCCAGCTTCTGTGAAACGTATGTTCCGCCATACTACCCCCCCCCCCCCCCCAACCCCTTCCCGTTTTCCGTTTCGTTCACTTTTTTTCTAACATTTTTATTCCAGGTTCAAGCAAACAACACCGCCACCTGCACTCGCACACCCCACCCCTCACCTTACCAAACCCTCACTCTAACCTAACCCCCGAAGAACGCCTCGCGCGCCTCTGCATGCTACTCGAAGCGCAATTCGGGCCCAACATCGCCCCCATTGAGAAACCAAAGCTAAAACATACCTCCTTCGCCGCGTCCACATCGACACCGATACCAACACCAACACAAACCCCCGCTCCCGCTCCCGCTCCCTCCACTTCCACCTCCACTCTTAAACACAACGGCACCTCGACGACCTCCACACTCGCAAAACCAGACCCAGACGCCACCAGCGCAGTCTCCACCCCGACAGCCTCCGGCACGACAAACGTCGCCGCGCCATCCCCCGCCCCAACAACATCGCACGAAGACCTCACGCCAGAAGACCTGCACGAGCTCGAATGCGCCGAACTCGACCGGCTGCACAGCCTTGGCATTCCCGTGCCGGGTCTGGAGATTCGGGTCGACAAGCATGTGGCGCGGGTGTGGCTGGAGACGCTGGAGGTGGAGTGCGGGTATGCGGTGTTGAGGGATCGGGTGCGGGTTGTTGTTGAGAGGGCAGTGGAGACGGTGGCTGGGTTGTGGAGTGGGACGTATGAGGATGAAGTTGGTGAGGGAACGGGGGAGCGGGAGGGGATGGTGGTTAGGGGAGGGAAGGGGAAAGGAGTTGTTGAGTAGGGGGAGTTATTTTTTTAAAAAAATTTATATTATGAGGGAGTTAGTTGGACAGGGTCCGCCGTGGCATGAAATGTAATGTACTTCTAGAATATGATTGAAGGCTAAATCTTCTAAAAAGATTTGAGTGGAGATTGGCATGCATGGGCGTCTGATTATATCTGTCAACGGTGAATATATTGGGGAATACAATACACCATTCATTTACCTCTTATCTTTTCTTCTCGTACGAAACTAGGGGATACTAACTACCCCAGCTATCAACCACACAAATTGCCATTCGACAGTGCACCCGCAAACACACAGCGCCATCCGCACCCTTTGCACAGGCCATGTACTCAGTAGCGAACAATAAGAATTTTCATTGGGATATATCATATATCATACTCTCACACTGCCTATCCATTCCAGGTCATCCATTCAATCCATCAATTAAAACAAGAAAAAAAAGAAAAGGAAAAAAACAAATCCACAATCTGACAAGACACCACGCTCGCTCGAAAACATGACACTAGCCGTACATTGTTATAAAACAAACACAAAGGAAACAAAACTAAACGACAGGAAAAAGCCGGCGTGGAAGAATTAAACATTACATAGGGGAAGAAAAAAGAACACAGGGTTGGTTGGTTTTTCTTGAAATGTGCATGTTCATAGCCAGCGCGGCAGATACTCTTCATAAAGCTTTGAATGCCCAGCCTCGGGGGTAACCATAAGTGTATAGACATATGTGCAGTGCAGAAACGCGTGGGAGCAATGGGACTTGGGACTTGGGGAATTTGGGAATTTGGGAATCTTGTTAACGTTCAGACCTCTGAAAACTGTTTCCATATCTCGGGCGTATTTGTATTTCATGGCAAAAAGGGGGAAAAGGGAAAAAGGGAAAATGAAAAAACCGCAAAAGGGGGTATTTGTATCTTGTAATTGTAATTGTATTGTGGAGGGGGTATGATATGAAAACGAGACAAAGAAGAGGAGAATGCGGTGGGCACGAAAGAAAATACGTTAATAAAGGGCGGGGGATGAAATAGGATTCTTTTAGTCCTGCAGCGGGGCATTGGTGCGTTAAAGGGGGAACAAAAAAACAAGGATGAGGGCCATCGCTGACCGTTAATGATTTAAAAATTAAGATAAAAAAAAGGGGGGTGACTCAAGTTGTAATCGAGACAGCTAGATAATGTAAAATAATATATGAAACCGTGTATCGCAAGAGAGAGAGAGAAAACAACTACCGAAACCGATACGACTTATGGGCTAGAGGGGATGTTGGGATTTGGCCACCGACGCCGCCAACTAAGGGGTCTCGAATGCGGCCGCCGCGCATCGGCGTTTGGGTGCAGTATATACATATGTAGACAGGCGGCAGACTCTGGCGGTCCAGGCCGACGCATTTCGTATGGAGCCAATGGGTGCAGGATTCACTGGGTAAAAGGTTAAAAACCGTAATAATATGGTGAAAAGGACTAGGTTAGTTAGTTAACATACCACTGAATCATCAGATGCCCGCCATTGTCCATCGAGTTACAAACACATCTGGTCCCATTGCTAGGATTGCTTTGTCGCTCGGTGGTAGGCGTTGCAAAATCTGGATCCGTCATGGTGGTAGGTGAGCTGATCTCTCCACGACGCGAGTCAAACCGACCGCCAAACCCTGGTGGAGACGATCTCAATATTCCCAAAGCATGCGAAGAGCGTGTCTTTTGGCTATAGGGGGGTGGTGCGGGCTGTCTGGCTGGTCTATGCCGCCCCTTCAACACCTGTTTCAGCGCATGCTGGGCGTCGCCGGTATCGTCGTCGTCCTGAGTGGCTTCCGAGTCGGCTATTGACTGGCCGCGCGAATGGCCACCGGGAGGATTAGTGGCATGTCTATTACGAGCTGGCATCCAACCCTCTTGCTGGGTGGGTAGTCGCTGCGGTAGCCTCCCACTACCACGCGACGAGCTTGTCCAGGGCGAATGTCGTCCGGAGTGTGGAGAAGTTACTGTCGAAGAATAGGAGGAGCTCTTGGAATGAGGGCGTGAGGTAGAGTGGGCACGTGAAACGTTGCGCTGCCGTGGGGTAGAGTCAGGGTGTATATTAAAAGAAGGATTTGTACTGTGAGAAATTGGAAAGTCGGATTCATCTGAGGACTCTGTTTCGCTCTCAGTGGAGGAATCATCCAGATCCATTCCTGGCCCACGGCCAAAAGCGGCGGGTGATTCGGCTACTACTTTCATCTCAGTTTTCGCTCTTCCATCTTTTCCGATTTTCAAAACCACCGACTCGACGGGGCCTGGTAGAGCAGCCGCTGAAGAACTAGGGCGAGGAAATGAGGGTGCTTGTGTTTTCAACGGCGACAAACGACCTTTGGCAGGCGTCTTTCTTACACCACTGCCACAAGAGCCAGGGCCAGAAGACGAATGGGCGCTTGCATGACGACTATGCGGGTGTGTGGAATGTGTTGAGCTTTGCCTGGAAAGTAGTTGTGAAGATCGTGACTGTCGTAGAGCATCAGCGGCTTCATCGGCAGCCTCAGCTTTACGGCGAGCCAAACTCTTAGCACGCTTCAACTCTTTCAGTCTTTTCTCGCGCTTGGACTCCTCGGTCTGATGATGATACGGCTGCCGGGTCTCGAGTCGAGGTGGTGTATCCTGGGGCAATGTTGGCTCCGAAAATCCGAATCTCCGGGCAGGAGAGCTTAAGAACATAGCCGGGTCCTCATCTCGTACTGTGGGGAGACGAGGGGAAGTCGAGAAAGAAGTAGGATATAGGGTATTAGAGTCTATAGGTCCCATTGAGGGTGTAGTATGGTAAGCGTGAGGGTCGCTAAAATGGTCCATCCCTGGTGGTGCTTGCATGGTATGGAACTGGGGAACCTGGAGGGTATTATGTTGCATTTGGCCCTGATCAAAGGCACCGAAAGCAGTCGCTTGGTTTGGTCCAAATGGGTCTCCATAATTGTCAGACATATCCAACGAGCCAGTTGGGAACTGCGTGTCCTGGTCCCAGAAGAGCCTGTTTTGTGGAAAGAATGGTGAATCCGCAGACGAAGCACCCGCAGCCACCTCGAATAGGTTTGGGGATTGGCCCTCAAACAAGTTGGCAGAGATTCCAACGACACGGCTTGGAGTCTCGAGATGGCTCGAATCGGGGGGCCCCATTGTATTATTGTGATTATGATTATTATTCCCCGCCTCCCCTGGATGTGTATTCCCTAGATTGCTTCTGTCCTGCATCTTTCTCCTACCCGTGCTGGTCGGGGGCGGGGTTTGCATCGAGGCTGCTGAGCGTTTTGCGGAGTCAATTGTGTCCCTATCACCATCACCATCACCATCATTATTGCCCTGGTCCCTTGCTGCTTTCTTCCCAGACCTATTGCTGCCCTTTTTCGTGCTCCCCTTGGTTTTGCTACCCCTAACAGTACCAGAAAGTGAAGTCCGTTCCAGCTGCGGGGAAAGGCTCAGTGCAAACGAGGCCGAGGGGTCGAGGGTTGTTGAATCCCGCTCAGCTAAGCCATGGAGGTAGTTGTGATTGGAAGGGGTAGTCAAGCCAAGTCGCTGAGGGGTTTTGAGGAATTCGGGGCTTGAAGCATAGGGGTCTGCGGTGTTCCAGGTGACTCGGGGGTCGTAGAAGCTGGATTCTAGCTTTGGGGTGTGGAAGGCCGACTCGCCAAAGGCAGCAGAAGTCGGGGTTCTCTTTGGGGTCTGAGGCTCGTCATTAGAGTAGTTGAAACTGTTCATGTACATGTACAGGTACATGTGCCCAAGCAAGAGTCAGCATAAATTGCAGGGCATTAAAAATTTAAGTTATTAATATATATATATATAGTTTGTGGGCCTTAAAACATTGGGCGGACAGGTCGGAATTCGTTAAAGCAAGCAATCAATATTTTATTCGACCATTCAAATACTGCTATAAATAGACCAGAACAGGTGAAAAGAGGAAGAGGACGAGATAGACAGACCTGTGGATTGGGCGGTCCCAACTCATATCAGCGGAGTGGTATATAGCTAGTAGCAAACATGGGGAGTGACGAGCCACGCAGCCAACAAAGGTCCCCAAGGCAGTGTGTGTATTTATTTAACTTGTTGGAATGGCAGCAAGGGGATAGGTAGGATAGGATAGGATATTCGAGGGATAGGGTGTCGTGGTCGTTTATATAAAACAAGTTCGAAACTGGGCAGAGACGGGGGATTGTTAAATATGTAACTAATATTTAGCCGTGGGATCTGCTAAATAAGTATTTAACTAGTGGAGGCAGATGGAGGCAGATGGAGGCAGCCAAAGCAAATCGGAGGTTTTATCAAGCAGGCAGCAGGGCCGGTGGAGGATGCTGTAGAGCTCCAGAGATGCAGAGATGTGAAGATCAGTGCCTCATCTTATGGACAGGACAAGGCAACAGAGAGGATAGACGTAGGGTAGACGTAAATAGGGTGGTCAATTGTAGTGTGGTGTGTGGTGTGTGGTGTGTGGTGTGTGGTGTGTGATGTGTGATGTGTGAGTGAGGTTGAAGAAATGAAGTTGAAGTTGGAGTTGGACAGAGTTTTTGTATATATAATATAGGGAAAAAAGAGAAAGAGAAAGAGAAAAGGAAAAGGAAAATGAACAGAACAGAACAGAACAAAAAGAACAGTTTAAGTTAACTATAATAAACTGATTAATGCATCTTGATTGATCAATTACTTACTTTTTCTTGCTTTTTTTTTACTTTTTATCTCCAGATTTACGTAGCTATAACTTTTTTCGTTTTTTCTTTTTCTTTTATTTAGATATTTCCTATTCGGATCATGAGTAACTAAGTACGGAGTATTTATTTTAGTTAACAGGATGGAAAAGAATGAAAAAAGATAAAACTCATCAACTTAAATAACATTTTACCCATAAAATATAAAAAATATACAAATATACAAATTCTTTGAGCTCTGTTTTTCCCCCTTACTACTGACTGCATCATTTGACAATAATAATTAGACTGGCTCGCTTCGCTGGTGGTTTGGTAGGAAGCTCCATATTTTATATACATATGTCGTCGGCTGCGGAGTTGAAAGGAATATAAATATATAAATATATATATATATATATATATATATATTAATAAATAATATTTGCAAATGGCGATTCCGGTTCTGATTTAACCAAGGGTGTCTCATCTACTGATCTGCTGGACAAAAGACTCAACGCCGGGAATGGAATGGAATGGGATGGAGGAAAAGGAAAAAGGAAAAAGGAAAAAGGAAAAAAGGGGAATAGTTTTTAATTTAAGGCACAGCAGGTATTTAATCCGTAGTTAATCGACAGGATATTCCTAGTATTCCTAGTTAGTTACTCCGTACTCCGTATTCTGTACAACTAACTCATTTTAATCATTCCAAGAACAGGGAAACAAAACATGAGAAAAATAAGACAGATCGATCAGAGCAAAACAAAACCTGGAAGCAGGGAATGAGGAGAAAGACCTTGCATGATTCTTTTAATTATTATTATTAGGTACGGAGTATTACATATTCTATTGTTGCTCATCCAGATGATTTTACATCCATATCCCACCGGATATATGTTGAAGACGCCATGCCATGCCAGGGGAAACCGGGTATTTCGATGCATGCTGAACAAAAGATAGTACATGTATATATATATCTCTATCTCCGCTGCCTTCCGCCTTTGTTGTTGTTGTTGTTGTTGAAGATAGAGAAGTTCAATAATTAAATATAAAAATTAAATATAATTAAATAAAGGAACTCTCTGTTCCTGAGGCTGAACCCAAGGACCCAGGCTTCAAGGCTTCAAGGCTTCAAGGCTCAAGGACCATGGATCCCTGCTGCAGAAAAAGAAAGACACACAAAAAAAAAACCCCCGGACGATTTCCCTGGGATCTGTCTTCGTATTCCCCGTCCATAAGTTGCAACATCGCCTAGCAGCCCCTCTAGCAGCCCATGTCATTGGCTCCAGCCTGTGGAGAACCCTTCAAAGGTCAGTGTCACCAAGATCGCTACTCGCTACCTACTCTTGGGCTTTTGGGGGGGTGGGAAGGGGGAGTTGGCCCAGGCCATGACCGGCAGATATTTAGCCCTGACTAGTTGGCTTAGCGGGGGGGGGTCCTGGGTTGCGGGTAAATGAATGGGAGTCTCCGTTTCAAGATGGATAGATACATAGATTATCTTTATCTGCCAAACAAGGGCGCGGGGGATGTAGCTTGGCCTTGGATGTATCCTCAAGCTATGAATCAATCACCTCAAGTCCTGTACTGTACATGTACATGTACAATTACCTAACTGGCGATATTCTAACTATTATATTATATTATATTATATATCTATATCTCCCATTTCCGCCTTACCAGAGCCATAATTTATATATAACCTATACACCCAGCTATAATAGGTAGCTGGCTTAGTGGGGGGAAGGGGAAGGGGGGGTTACTGCGTATACAACCACTCACAACACACGCATCCGCGGCAAGAAACGCCAGCCAGCTGTGACGACAATGTGACTCTGAGCTCGGTCCTGCATCATGTTGCAGTAGGCAGTAGGCAGCATGCAGTAGAGAGGATGGCAGTCAAGTCTGCACACAGATAGATATCCTTAATATCGGACATAACGCATTGCACTCTTGACATATTTAGAATAATACGGGGTCCATTCGTCCCCTGTCACTGGCCACTGAGCACTGAGCACTGATACAATAATAGTAATAATATAGCCGTACTCCTACGCGGGTTATATTTGCTGCTCCCGGAAGTTATATATATTCATACACAACTCATGGATGACGGGATTTTGGGGAGAATAAGGTAGGTTAACTGTCAGTCAGCTTTCTCCCTCCTTTCTTTATAACAAACTTGTTCTCATTCGCGGACTGACGGACTGCTCTTTTATATACTCAGAACTCAGAATAGCTCGGCTCTATCTATCAGTGTTAACTTTTTACTCTTTTCTTTACCTCGCCGAAGCAAGCTCTTCACTAAAGCCAGCCACAGCCGTGGTTCTCAATCCCATGTCAATCATCTACGGACCACAAGTTAATAATGGTACAGTAATGATCATGATGATGATAATATCTCTCAACTAAACAAGCTGGAGGGTTAAAAGAAACGAAACGAAACGATGTCGGCATTCGATCCAACAGCCCTCCCTCCCTGGTTCGGGATAGTTGGTATAGAGACCATTTCCTGCTCCGTGAGCTAACACGCGCCACGCACGGAGGTTTAGCAAGCAAGCAAGCAAGCAAACACAAAACACAACCATGAGGCTATTCTGCTCGACGAATATAGGGAAATGCCTTTCCAGATCCCTTGCCCTGCGATATAAATATAAACCTATATATATATATAGTTAATAGAATTAGCAAGAAGCTGAGCGAGATGATTAAAAATAAATAAACCCCAACCCCAGACTTATTTCTTTTATAACTATGTGACAAACCTGACAAACCTGACAAACTTGATTGGGTAGGGAGAGAGGCATTCAATGCCTAATTCTTAGCCAAGGCTTTGTCAGTATGTCAGGGCAAGGGGGGGAGTTCGCTGAGTAGCTGACACTGAAGAACCGATACCCACCGCGTGTGAGATTTAATTTCCGGTTATTTTCTATTTTTTAATATTTTCTATTTATTTTTTAATTAATTATTTTTTATATAAAAACAAGCTGGGAAAACCTTGATATTCCAAGGTTCCAACCTTAAAATGCAGCCCACATGGCGCTAGTGCAAACGCTAAACCGATCAACACCAATAAGAGGCTGCCATTATAAGAACACTAGGCTATTTTGAGCACTGGATTCCGAATCAGGAAAAAGCAAAACAAATCCTGTATTTGATATACTTCAGAAATCAACAAAGTCAAAATAATAGAGAATGGATGAATCACAGATTCAAGTCCTCTTGCTGTTATAAGTAACCTGAGTATTCTTTCTGAAAATTGTAGATCTTGTTCATATCTACAAACTTAGAAAGAATACTCAAGTGACATCTGGCTTCAACTTAAAAAGTACTCAGAGTTGAACTATATCATAAGATTCAAATAAGATGATCTAGTCTAATGTAAACCTACTGTATACAGGCTGACTTGAATCAGAGTCTCTAAAAAATGATTCCAGGGCAGAAAATCAAAGAAATATATAGTCTTCTACTTTAGTATACAGACAGAGTCTTCTTTAGCTTCTCTTAGTGAAGCTCACAGCTCCTCAGTAGTCCGCAGTGATAAATACTTGATTCAAAAGCATATATTTTAGTCTTATATAGTTGTTAGGTTTTCATCCAGAGGTATTAGGCCTCATGGTTTCCTGACAAGCAAGAAGTTCCACATTTTCTTTGATGATTAAGTGGTGTATGAAATAATAATAAATAATAATATTATCTAGATAGTATCTAGAGAAGTCAGCATTGCTAAGCAGCTATGAGCATTTCTTTTGATGAGACATATAAATATCACCCAAGTATATCCTAGCAGAAAATACTCTGGAGTCTGGAGGTCGAACGACGGTGTAACTGCATTTATTTGCTTGTGTTGACTTACCTGAGGCGGGCAGAATGCCTTAAAATGATGAACTTCTGATAAGATGGAATTTGAAAAAGAAAAGAAAAAAAAAGATTTGGGTAAACGTTTTTTTATTAATTATATTGATTTTAAAGCTCCAATGACGACGAGGTGTATCACCGCGGCGGGGGACTGAAGGACATATGGCTAGGCGGAAGGTATGGTGTTGAAACGGTCTGTCGGATGCCTTCTTCTCGAGCTTTGATCTCTTTCTCGTCTTGGATGAGTGTGCAGCATGTGCAACAGGTCGCTCGAACGCAGTCTGATGGAATGCTGCCTGGTATTCCGTACGCACGACGGGTGCGGGAATGTTGAATTGTTGCCAATAGCCCTGTTGGTGTTTCTTTTTAGTTCTATGGTTTTGTTCGTGGCGGGAAAGGTTGGATGGTTGGGGAGGGGGAGGGGGGGGGGTAATGAGATGACGACAAAGACAGTAACAGAGCCGGAAAGGCATAATTAAAGTAGCATACATACATTGGCATCCACAAAGCAGAGCCATCGCCGTACAGGACGCATTACAAGTCTCATAACCAAGCAAATTGGTAGGATCCTTCCGGTCCGATTTTCTGTTCAGTCGGTACTGTGTTCGGCCATATAGAATACATGGACAAAAGAGTCCCAGGCAGCAGGAGCCAATATCCGAGCAGTCGCCTAGCCCATGGTTCCATGTATCGCCTTTGAATAGCTGATTTGGATGCGCCACTTGGCCAGGGAAATGGCTCAAACGGTGATTGTCTGGTATGGTAATTGGGGTCATGTTGTAGGCTGGTTTGATGGAGTGAGGTCTGTATTTGGTGGGAGAAGTAAGTGATTCTAGTGGGTTGTTGTCGGGCACGATGGCCAAGTCCTTTTCCCTTCTTTCTTGTTCCTGTGCGGCTGAAGAGGGCTTGTTTGCGAACTGGTTGTGAGAAGGTGGGATGGCGATTCTGGGAGGTGGCTGAGGGAACGGAGATACTTTTGAGTCGCGTTGGAAATCTGTTGGATTCCCTGTATTGTTATCTGCGTATGGAGCGAACTGGGCCGGGTGTTCTGATAATGGTGGAGCACTTTGTGTATGAGCGTGCAAAGACGCAGATTTCTCGGGCGCATCATGATGCATAATTGACGGCATGTGAGAGAATGGGCGGGTATGAGCGTAGTGATCGAGAGGCGGCGGCGGTGGCGGCTCCTCTGCCACATTCACAGGCGGTGAGGGATGTCTCTGTGGTGGATTTTGTTGCGGAAATGTCGGCCCATGGAGCTCTGCTGGTGTATTTAGGTATGAATACCTGTTGTGGGCGTTCTGATGTTCATAATTACTATCTGCAATAATAAGCTGCACTTGCGGCCTCATGCTGTACTGCGCTGTTTCTCAAGCAGAACAACAACATAAAAGAACAAGAGTATGTTCACCAGCTACACCTGGAAGCAAAGGGGGCTCCGTAGTATTCGCTGAACTCGCTATTCCACTGGGGATAGCCCAGTAAATATACAGGCAGCCAACGATATTTAAGTGAGCTAGAAGAGATCAGTCTCTGGTTCAGCGCTTCGTGATACAGAGGTGGAACAACGGCAATATACATACTCAGATCTTGATATCTGCACCCCTGTGGTAATTGCGGATGATAGACAGGATGGTCAAGAAGTGAAACGAAAAGCAAAGTAGAAGCTCGAATAAACCACTTTAGCCTCGAAGAAGTTGATGGTTGTTATCTCTTTTGGAGCTGCCAAAAGGCTTGACAAGGATCAACAGCAGCCTTCTGCAGCGGGACGAGGCTATGTCCGATCGGCTGGACTAGATATGATGGGGCTAAATGGTAGTTAACTTAGTGCGCAAGAGAAAAAAATACGAGGGAACACAAGGAGTAGAGATATCAAAAAAGGTTCGATGTCTCAAACAGTTGGGGGCGCTGTTGGCAAGTTAAAAGAAAAGAATAACAAGAAGCGCAACGATCAACCTTAACTATCCTGCTCGTCTTCTCTGCTCCATATATATGACTTCCAGCTGATCTCAAAATAAGCCCTCGCCTCGCAACGCAACAACGGCTCAATGGCTGCGGGCGCTATCTTGGCTGCACGGACGAGCCTTTTGACAAGGTCCCCCGGCGGCGGACGGCTTCTCGCCCAGCCGCCTGAAGGCCCATCGCATCACTGCTGTTGACGAGCAGGCATCGCGGCGCAAACCCCGGCCTATTGGAGATTCCTGAGAAGGCCCCTTGACGAATCGCCGCCTGCAAACCATCTGCTGACGTTTTCGGGGTGGCCACTTGCGGTCGCAGCAGTCACAGCAAAAACGGTGGCATCTCAGCCAGTTAAACGCCGTAGATGACTCTCCCTTTCCCATGCATAGTTCGGTACGTCCAGTTAGAATGCGACGAAGTTCCTGTGCCTCATAAATTGGGAGGGATGGGATGTGCGAAAAGCACAAAAGCACTTTGTACTCCGTACATATACCTTATGTGGCTAGTAAATAAATCTGCAGCATGGGAACAGTGGCATCACCAAAGGGCACTACAATATTATTATTAAATACCACGGTATTTTCTCAGGACGGGACTCTCTCAGCTTCTCAACCCCAAGGGAGAAAGTACATATTCCTCATCATCATCTCAGATTTCATCCAACCTCCCCCATCTGGAGCCGCCGAATAATCGACCAGCCATTCTGACGCACTGCCCCTTTCCGCACTCGGGGCTATGATTCGCTCAAAAGGTTTACAATATCCGGCCTATACCAGCATCTTTCGAGGATTGTTAAAAGGTCCTTGGATACCGAGTTACATCAGCAAAAAAAACCGCTTGTTTCTTGTCTGGTTAGCCGCCGCCGAAGATTCAATTGATCACCATCAAGGAACCATGGGGCGGACCGCGCGCTGCATATTAACTACATAATGGGAGAAGCTCTGAGGCATCCATGGCCCCCCTAAACCCTGATCTTCAGGCATAATCTGTGGTGGCAATTGCGTGTTTATCACTTATCTTGTCATATCTGATTAAACCCCTCCTCGCCCGGGGTCAAAACCTCAAGAATGGTATCAATATAACTGGAGGGCAAAGTTAGCCAGGGGGGCGAAACCTGGCTGACTAGGATGAGGGGGGCGGAGGGATGTTCTCTAAAGAAAGAAAACATGACAAGGACAAAGGATCAAACAATTCCCCCTACGCTTTGAGAGGGTTTTCGTGATGGAGGCAGAACTAACGTGTTTCTTCACATTTTTGTAAAGGATTAATTTGTGCCTATGACAGCCCTGCCCACACCAACCGCCCCGGAGACACACGGACTCGCCATTATTGCATCACACCGTTAAGCCATGGAGTGGTCGGTTAGCGGATAACCTTGCTGCAAAACAGAGGGATGACAACTAACTCCGTACAATAATTAATGAATCAGAACTATTGGGTCAGAAGTATCAATTATTAAAGAACCTCCTATCATGGCTCCTACGGATCCAATTCCGGAGTTTCACCTCGCAACGGGCGGGGTTTGAAAACACAGACAAATTTAAGACGAGTCCGGAATTGACAAGAATTATCCGACACTTTGTTTCAAATCTATAATATAACTACTCCGTAACTGTAATGTACCTAAATCGCCCTACGTACGGAGTATTGTTCATGTTAGCTGTTACACATACCTCGAAGTAGATTTACATAACATTTTACCGCTCCAAACATGAAAGTGTAAGCGCTGCACGGAGTATATCCACGTACATCCATGGATGTACATCGTACATGTACATATCGCCGCTGTATATCGGGAATTCGAGCCAGATTTCCTCGAAACGCACATGTTCCCGCCTTCACAATCGATTCTCCCCCCCCCCGCCGGCCAGGGCTGCTCCAAAAAAAAAAAGGAAGAAAAAAGAGGTCATAAAGGTTGCGGAAAAATTCACCCAATCACGTTTTCACTCCTAAGATAATTCCTCGTGCATAAATACAGTACAATAAGAAAAATAAATCGCAGTGGTGTGCGAGCCAGCGACCCTGATCGTTTGTTGGGGGCCAAAATTTTTCATCAACACCCCACCGAAAAGATCATCCAATTTGCATTGCTATTTTTAGTTGTGGTCTTGAGAAATGTCTCAAGGGGCGGCGGTAGTCGGTAATCAGTCTTCCTCTTGATTCATTTCATTCAATTGGTCTAGAAAAAATATAAACTAGTTTCTGCTACCAATTGCTAGATAACTACTTGTTTTAACTCCATATTTTGGCCCTATTTTGCTTTCTTTGTTCGAGGAGTTCGGCGATATGAAAGCCATGACGTAGGTACGTAACTCCGTCTCCGCCCCCAACTTATTCCTGTTGACAAAGATTGGCACTTTTCTCTAGATATCAGATTGCAAGATGTTTAGGAATTCTTTTAGGGGTGGGATACGTTGATAGGTACAGTACATGTGATTCATCACGAGCTCGTTACTACCCGTGCGTGGACTACTGGGAATCAAAACTAAAGTCTAAAGGGAGGCAAGATGGGTAAAAAGCAAATCATAGATAGTAAACGGTTCATTCATTATATGCATATCCTCATTTTCTGTTCACATCGTGTATATTTATCCATCTGTCAAAAGGCAAGAAAAAAGGAGCAGGAGAAGAAAAGAACACCTCCAATCAATCCATCATGAAGCCCAACCCCCTTCCTCTCCTTTCAGCAAGCCATTCTTCCTCCCCTCCCCCAATCTCATGAGATAAAAAAACAAAGCCCCCCAAATAAACAATGGCAATGCATCACGACACAGAAATCCAACGCAGCCTAGCCAAGCCAACCTACCCATCATTCGCCAACGACCTAATCAAAGGCGCAAAATCCTTCCCCATCCACTCCACATACGACTTCCACGCGTGATGATCCCCAGACGCCTCCGCGGTTGGGAACGCCTTCTGCAACTCCCGCGTAATCTTCAACACCCCCAACGACGCCCCCTGCGCCTTCTCAAGCTCCTGCTTAACGGCGTTTTCCTTGGGTTTAGTCGATAGGACCATGCGCAATGGTGCGCTGAGGGCGTCGAGATGGGCGCGCGTCTCATCGGGTGCGAGCGTGATTAGTTTGGAGATCATTAGGTTGGATATGGTGCGTATGTCCTGCTCATCTTCGATGCCGGCGATGATTCGGTCGAAGATTTCGGGGACGTTCATGGCGCTGGAGGCTACCTCTAGACACGCGTAGAGGGTTTCGTAGGCGCTCTGTTTTTGTGGTTTTCGGTTGTTAGTGAAATAAGTTGGAATGTAAGTATATTTTGTTTCAGCGGGGTTTCCCTCACCTTTCGAACTTCTAGACCATCATCGACTTTATGCCTGAATGGTCCCATTTGAACTTCCCTGACAAGGGCCTGATTGATTCGAGTATCATTGATAACGGCTGGGAGTATTTTCTTGAGGTGTGGAACGATGAGGTTCGTCTTGTTGTGGATGGCGGAATTCACAGTTGTTAGGGCTAGCCGATGATTTCCCAGATCCGTATCATTCAGCATCGTGACCAACACTGGAATGATAAGCGGGCGCAAGATATCGTTGTAGGAATCGCTGGAATCGGCAAGGGTATACCGGAAAGCTGATATGACCGTGCCCCTGACAGCAGGGTTGTTATTTGAGAGGTATTCCTAAGGCGCGCCTTCGGTTAGTACGATTCGCTATTACACGCAGGTTTGGTGGGGTTACTACCTGAAGCAAAGGGATATAGGAGGTCGGGTCAATGAGAGCCAATCTTCCAATACACTCCGCGCCTACTGCGCGGTTATCTTCGTCATCAGAAGCCGTGAGCAGTCTTTGCCAAAGGCGCGTGGCAAATGGTGCGACATCAGGCCGAACACTCTCAGGGTGCTGCAGAATCTCTTTCAAAGAGTGGAGGAGGAGATATTTAGACGACGTGGACTTCTCCAGCCCTTCCAAAATAACTGGAAGATATGTTTTGATATTACTCGCGCCAGCATTTCCAAGAGCGATGGCCGCAGATAGTCGTACTTTGTCAGACTTGGAGTTGAAATTCGAGATAAAAGTTTCTGGAGTCAAGGGGCAGGCAGACCCCATGCGAAGGCCGATTTCTCCTAGGACAGCGAGGGCAAGACATTTTCGTTGAGCGTCTTGTGCTGTTTGAAGCTCCGTCAGGAAGTCTTCCATCTTGACGCCAATCTTCGGACCGCCATATACAAGCAGTGTTCCAATGGCTCTCCCGACGACAGCAGGGTCTCCGCTGACACCGACATCCCGCAAAAATGCCTGCATAAGTGGAGTCCCCGCTCCCTGTTCGCCAATCACTCGAATTAAAAGTAAATATGCCTTTAAAACCGTTCCCACCAAAGGTGCCTGGACAACAGAACACAGAGCAGTCACGATTCTGCCGTTGATAAGCTGCTGCGGATTGCCAGGAATTAACTTTCCGAGAATAATGAGAGTTGGGGTGAGGAGGTGTAGGTCTTCAGTATTGAGTAGAGGTAGGAGGAAGCCGGTCAGTTCTTGTGTTGTCTTTTGGTCATATAGGGCGCGAGTATGTGGGTTGATTGCAAGACTTTTGAGCGCCTCTAAACAAGAGCCCCGTAGCGCGCGGTCAGATTTACGAAGTTGGGTTCCAAGCTCCAATGTCACATCACGGACCCAAGGGGTTGTGACATCGTCAGGGCCACTGGCAAGCAGCGCAATATCATCGATGGCACGAGCCGTTGCAAGTCTTGTTGTTTCGTTCCGCAGGCGATCAACTAGCAGCGACAACCCCGCAGCTCGCTGAACGGGCGAGATAAACTTGGCCCCTTGAGCTCCAGAAGTGCGGCCCAGCAATACTCCAAGTACGTGGATGGCTCGCTGACGAACTTCTAGATCAGAACTATTGTCCGCAATCCTATCAACGATTATATCGAATAGCTTTTCTAACTGCGATCCAAGGTCCTGTTCAGTGGCAGATACGCGGGGTGGTGTCAAGGCCTTCTCGATTTGCTCAACCGCTCCAAGAGCTTCGCTTGCAACCCTGTAGTTCTTGTCGTTCACAGAGCTAACAACCCCAGGTATTAGCGCAATGAGGAACGGCAGGAGTGCATTGGATGCATGCGTTTCCGATATCGCAGCTATAAGACTAAGAGTTTCTATCTGCAAGCTGCCAGCGCTGACGGAAGTTGTACCAGCCGAGACAGAAAAGCCTCCTGATAATGCAGAGGTCTTCAAGGCGTCTGCGATTGGGTCTTCAATTTGCTGTAAGAAATCGGCCAGTCCACCATATCGAATTAGGGCTAGGCTTCTCAGTAGTGAAATCGCGGCCTGCTTTAGTGGTATAGAGGCCCGTTTCCATAACTTGACGATATTCTGAATGATACTAGGAGTCAACTTTGCAATCTCTGCCTGAGGACCCGCATTTGGTGTTGAAGGTATGGTAATTGGGGAGCTCATGGCAGACGAAGAGGCGACTTCCGACTCCAAATCAAATAGGGTGGCATCACTGTCCTGCCTTCTTCTCTTTCTAGAGGTTCTTCCTCTTCCGAACGCATCGGAAAATAGAATATCAGGATTAATCGCCGCAGAGATCTCGCCAGTTTTCCTGACTAAACACGTCATACTAGCAACAGCTTCAAGTTTAACGGATTCTTCCCTTTCCCTAGTGAACCTCGCGAGAAGACTGGGCGCGATTCGCTGATATATAGGACCGTCCTCCAGGACCTTCGCATTATTCGCCTGCGTCGCGATGATCGTGTATAAAACCTTGGCAGCGCATCGACGGACTTTCCAGCTCATATCATCTATATCACTGTACCCCTCTTCCTCTTCAAAGTCATCAAACGCATCATTGTCGTCATCGGGTTCCTCAGTCGCACCGTCATCACTACCCTCATCCTGCGTCCCACCCATTTCCTCATCTTCGACTTCAGCTACATTGGGATCGTACTTGAGATACCGCAATGCCGCATTTATCGCATCGCCAAGATAAGGCTGCATTTCATTGCTACAAGATCCAAGTAAAGTCTCCAGGGTCACCAATGCCGTTTCCCGTAACTCATCCTCTTCTGGATCGTGTTCTCCTGTATCCGAGTCATCGTCTTGCATTTCACCCAGCTCTTTTTCGCTAAGAGCTGAAAGCACAAATGGGGCCAAGGTCTTCAAATAAGGGCCGAACTTGGCAGGGATGGACCTAGCCAATGCCGCTATTGTCCCAATGAGATGTCGACGACGGGTGGATGTGAGGTGTGATGATCGAAAGCTTTCTATCAGCACTGAAACGAACTTGCTGAGCTGCGCATCGGAGAAGTGTGTAAGAAGAGCCGAGATGGCTGTCAACGCCCGTTTTATTACTACTGTTCCTGCGTTATCGTTTTCAACAATAGCCATCACTGTCTCCTCTAGAGATGCTAGTTCCCCCTCGTTTAGCATTGGGCCAAAATTCCTCACAACTTCAATCAACACATCGAGGGCCTCGCTGCTGTATCCCTTTTCTGGATCATTTACCAACATTCCCTTCACTGTAGATTGCCCCTTAGCTGCCACGGTTTCCCCTACAAGCCTTGGAATCAGAACCTTGGATACAGCCATATACCCTGCCTGAGATTCTCGAGAAGGAGGAGCGCCGGGGTCCGGACGAGGCAAAGCTATCAAGATGATTCTAAGTGCAGTGTTGGGTACGGAGGTATCAATGGTCTGAGAGGCCGTCATGTAGGTGAGTTTATCGATTAGGGGGGTTACTATATCCGGAGGAAGGCGAGTAACAAGCGGTTTTAGACTGCGGGCGATATAGTTTTAGCCACGAAAGCCTTACTCCAAAAGCAATAGCATATAAGAGGTTTTTGCTCTTTCTTTCTTTCTTTCTTTCTTTTTAGTTCCATATTAATTAAACATACCATTTCAATGCCTGGTTCTGTACTTCGCCATGTTGATCCTCGAGGGCTTTCAACAGACCCTCCACAAGTCTTGAGCATGATTGCACATCCTGTGACAGGTAGGCGGAGTTGGCTTGTTCGAGAGTGGTCAACAGGTCGTTGAGGGACATGTAGCGAATATCCGGGTCAGGATCGGTAAGCTTTGCCAGCAGAGAGTTTACACTCTGCTGGGTAGCCTGTCTATCATAGGCCATGATGTTATTGTTCCCTGTGATAGGGGATGGTGGGGTAATATATCACGAATACTCTGTGAAGGAGATGGATGTCCTTGAGGTGGGTATTTAGTAGATGCTGTCAGTCAAGAAGAAATGCGTTAGAATATTAATAATACGGTCGCTTGAACCTTGGGGACTGTATGGATCTAGAATTGAAGCAGGGCGCCCAACATACATACAAACTGAAGGCTGGGTTGGATTGTGTATAGGCAAGGAGAGCCACTAAGTTAGCTCAGAAGCTATATATCAATCCGCATAATGCCAGGCAGCAAAGCGGGGAACGAACGGTATGACGAGGTCGCCAGAGCCTGCTGACGGGGCCAGAGAGACAGTTGGAGAGGTGTGTGAATGATGGCGTGCAAAAAGACGCGCCCTCTCTGAGTGCGTTGGGGTGTTGTTGTAGTGTTGTTGTAGTGTTGTCGTGGTTGATAACAATCTTGGAATCTCCCCGCGGTTGACGACGAAGGGGAGGTGGGAGAAGTATACGGAAGTATCATAGTTACAGAAGTACCAGCCAATATATCTACAATTTCTGCAATTAATCAATACACGCTTTCCTACATAATCTCCTTCTCCTTTCTCATCCAACATATCCAACATATCCCCGATTTCCTTGTTTTCTCTCTTTCTTTAACCACCCATCTCCCGTCTTCCGTCTCCCGTCTCCCATCTCCAAATACCCTCCAAGATCCATCCAACATCGCCAGTCACGTGTTCCCCCTACTAGGTACTGCCAACTTCCCTCTCCCAGCCGCTTCCATTTTCCCTCCCCAAAACTGTCTCACTCGCATCAAAAACACGCAAGAAACCTCCCAATTGCACCTCAATTACGGATATATCCTATCCCCAATTGCATCCCAATTGCAGACGAAGGTCTCTAGCCAAACCTCTCCTCTAATTGCCCATCATGGTCCTCCCTCGATCCACCCTCTTCCGCACACTTTTCACGGCCCAGCAGTCTACGAGAATAGCGGGCGCCCGAGCTTCCTCCCGGGTTTGGCAACAGGCCACAAGAAGAACATATGCGTCTGGCGGTGGTGAATCTAAGAAAAGCAGTGATTTGCCATGGTATGTCTATATAAATATTTATTTTATAGTTTAAAAAAAACTATTTTGCTCTTTTCCCATTCAATTGGACGTGCTCTTTATCCACACTTCATACCAGTAAGAAAAGCTAACCACAACCCACCTGCGTACCGCGCGCTGGATTATTATTATAGGATAATCGGTTCCATCGTAATCACAGTTCCGGCGGCCGCCTTCCTCCTTGCCGACAGCCCAAAGAAACCTGCCCACGCTGAAGTACACATGCCTACTCACAAGGATCCCGAAGAGCCAGATGTATCAGAGAAGCAGGCTGTAAGGGAAGCGGAAGAGGAGGAGGAAAAGGGCAAGACTGAGCCAGAGCGTGGCTCTGCTCCTTCGCAGAGAGAATCGGATCAGCCCGTGCGCGGCAGCATGGGGGAGCCGGACGAGCCTTCGGAGGATTCCACCGCTTCTGAGTCTGTAAAGGCTGCTGAGGATGGGTCTGAATCTGGATCTGCGGAGAATATTGAGTCTGAGAAGAAAGAGGTGCGTTGAATATTGTAACGTCTATATCTATATAGTACGCTTCAATATGCGAGATTTAAATAGGAATATTGGATCTGTAGATATATGGTTTTTTTTTAAACAAAATTTATTCTTCCTTGATACCCCGGCCCCCAATTCCCTCTGTGTACATATATACACTCCCTATATCAACCCATCATATACAAACTTGGCAAGCAAACAATCTACTAACATACCATATCCCCAGGCTGCCGAAAAGGAACCCCCCACCGAAAAACAGTCTAAAAAGGAAGAGGAAGAGGCCAGCCCCTCCCACGCTCCCGACGCGAGCTCGAAATAAAAGTATTATAAATTAAAAAAAAAGGGGGGGGGGGAACAAAAGAAAAGAATTTGGGGAATTTGGAATTGGGGACCATAGTTTGACGTCTGCCTGGTTGGTTAGAAAGAGAGTGTGATATGATGTATGTGAACACGGATAGGATAAAAGGGGCCGGGCGGGATGGGGGATGGGGGGAAGGGGGTGTAGAAGGCGAGTTGAAGAATGCGCCCTGAAGAAATGGAGGAAAAGGGACGGGGGCAATTTTTTTTGTACGACTATATATTATATGCACTGTACATAATAAGTAATGAGAAAGAAGGGCTAAGATATATATATATAAAGGATGAGGATATTCCTCTATATCTTTTTTCATTTTTTTTTTCATTTTGCCAGCTCCAAAGTTGTCTTTTCTCCTTTCAGTTTCCATAGTGTCTAGAGATGGTTCCATTCTATGTACACATAACATAATGTATCAATTAAGTTATATACATTATTGCAGTTACCCTTCATTCTTCAAATTATGTCAAAAGCTGAGAACTGAGAACTGGGAACTGGGAACTCATTCAAGAAAGAAAGAAAGAAAGAAAGATCATTAAATATAAAACAAAAAGCTTCCAATTTGATCACCACTGCAACAAAAAGAAACAAACAAAACAGAAAATTACAAAATATGTAAAATAACAAATCATGCTGATGAAAGTGTATGTATGCATTCATAATATTCCCGAACAGAAGAAAGAAAGAAAGAAAGAAAGAAAGAAAAGGAAAACAGGAAGAGAAATATAGGGGGAAGAAAATATCTAATTGCCCATAGTCATATACACACCAACCTCATCCACCCGTCCACACCTCCTGCAAAGAAGAAAAGAAAGAAAGTAGAGAACACGAGAAGCAAAGACGCTAAGTTGACAGAAATCACCATCACAGGGGGGAGAAAAGAAGAAAGAGAAAAGAGGAAAGGGGATTCAATAATGTTTAATATGCCAGACCTCCACTCCCCGTTCCAAAAGACAAAACAACAATAATTAAAAAAGACAGTAATATGTATGGATAGTAAAAGAAAAGAAAAGAAAAGAAAAGAGAAATCTCACCCTCCAACAAGGCAATGCAAAAGAAAAAATTTGCAAAAAAAAGAAACAAATTTGTTAGCAAGGGGGTATTATTCTTTTTCCCGCACAACCGACAGATCAATCTGTGGAATGCATAATAATCAAGACCACACAGACTTCCAGATTCAATTGCAACATCCTCAGGAACGGAAGAGGAGAGTGAGATGGGAGAGAGAGAGAGAGAGAGAGAGAGAGAGAGAGAGAAAGAAAGAGAAAAAAACCTCGGCGAGGGTCAACATTGGGTTAACAAGGAAAAAGGAAAAGAGAAAAGGGATACATAATAAAAAAATTCCCCTCCCCCTCAATCTTTTTCTTTATCAACAAATCC